>SNQN01001904.1:31787-58856 GCA_008642245.1 Bassia scoparia
TTCCGGAGTATTTTTCTAATCATTCACGTATTTTCTGCGTATTCTGCGTATTTAAACATTGCAAAATTCATAGAAAATCATAGAAAAATCAGAAAAATAATTTAAAAATACTGGCGGATTCAGAAAAATGCGACGCACATGATGGAAAACAAAAGGCACGAGAATCGCCAGCGTAACTTGTTTGAAAACCTTCGAAAACCTTTGAGTTTATCAAGAAAACCGAAAGAAAACATGTTTGCCTTGTATGTGACCTTTGCTCAATAATTCCGAGTGCGACCTCACGTATTTCCAACTTTCGTGAGTCCAAAGCATCTTTTCCGAGTCGAAACAAACGCGAGACGCGGTATATTTCATCACGGGTTACTCATTTGGGGAGACACATTTTCAGGTGTCTACAATTACCATTTCTAATTACGAAGTAGTACTAATTTGATGATAAATTAGTGTGATCATTTCGAGTTACTATTTTACCTAATTTACTCAACTTTTTTATTTACTTAATCAAATATTTTATCTAACTCAATCAACTCTTAAATATCGCACAAAAATGGTATGAAACATAAAAAAATGAAGGGAGTATGTTGTTATGCTTTAGATAACATCATATTGTATCCACGTTTTCTAATTACGAAGTACTACTAATTTGATAAATCACTATGATCATTTCGAGTTATATGTAGGCATGTAGCGGGTCGTTGTCAAGTTCAGATCTTAGATATCTTGTTCATGATTTTATTTTTTGGTTCGAGTTGATCCAACGAATTTATATACGAGGTATTAATTGCTTATAGTTTTAGCATGTTTGAAAATTAAAGTTTAAACGAATTTAAAAAAAATCAAAAAATTGTTCAAAACCCTCTATTTACCTGTCCAACTGCCGAGTCAAAAATTAACCCTTCTACTAGCACATACGGAGTATTAATTAATGGGTAATTCCATGGCGTATCATTGAGTTTTTGACATTTTCATTTCGTACCATTGTTTTGTTTTTATTCCAATAAATACCATTGAGTTTATGACTTTTTTTATTTGATGCCATTAAAGTGTAATATGCTTGAAAAATATGGAGTTACCCATACTTTATTTTTCATTATTTATCAACTAAAAGACCTTCAAACAAGTACCCATTGGTGAATTCTTTAAGTTGCGACTTTAAAATACTCTATATTTGCCGAACATATTACATTTCAATGGTATGAATTGGACGATGACATGAAATGAAATTGTCAAAAATTCAATGATACGAGATGAAATTTCCTTTAATTAATTACTAATACGAAGTAATAATTTTTTTTTTTAAAAAAAATACGGAGAACATCGTATAAAAGCCAAAAGGGGGAGGGCATTAAATTTAAATGTAGTCCGAGTATAAGACTACAAGTATTTTTCTCCGGGTTAATTTAGTTTTCTGAATTTGCGAGGTGAGCTCACTTGTTTCTCAAGAAACCTTCTGCTACTAATTACAGAGGAAGCAAAGGATATTGAATTCCAACACTCGCAGCACATCAATGGCGATTGAGCACGAAGATGATTTCAAGGATGAGAAGAACCCTAAGCCTCTTGATGAGGATGATATCGCTCTTTTGAAGACATATGTATGTTTGCCCTAACCCTAACTCTCTCTCTTTCATTTCGTTGATTTTTTTATTTCATTTTGTTCGATTTGTTGCTCACGAGCTTTAGGTCACTTTTCATTTTGATTCAATCGGTGATTTGTTGGTTAGATATTTGGTCATGGCTGCGAAATTCTGCGAATTTGTTAAAGGTTTTAGCACTCGATTGAAATCTGTGTTGGTGATTTTGCGTATGCGTGAGAATTTCAATTGCTTTGATCTGTTGTATTTCTAAAGCCTCTTTTTCGGAGAAGTTTTAAGATGTTTTCGTAATTCATTTATCGGTAGTTGAGACTTGGATTGAGTGATACGAATTCTAGATTGAATCATTCGTGCTGCTATTGAAGAATAGCGTTTCTGTGTTCTGAATTGTTTGAAGAATACCTTCAAACTTGTCGCCTTTTGTTTAGTTTTCTGGATTTGTTTATCCGTGGAATGTGTTCTGAACCAGTGAACCGTGCATCGCTGAAATCTAATTTCATTTTTATTGAAACTTTGCATTGACAAAATGCTTATGATATTTGGAATCTCGAAGGGTCTTCAATGCTTGTCTTGGAAGTTGGAACCAAATCATTCTTCGGAATGAGCTTTCTCTATTGTTTTCTTTAAGCATTCACTTATTTTTGAGGCTGCAGAATTTGTAATTGTGGTTGTGATTGTTATTGTTGTCGACTCGCTTGTTGATAGCTGTGATTATGATGGTTTTGAAAATCCTGACCCTTTATTGTGAAATTCGAGCCTTGTGTGTTTTCATTGTTACTTGCTTGGGCTTAGTGTTATTATTTGTGCAGGGGCTGGGACCTTATTCAACCAGCATCAAGAAAGTGGAGAAGGAGATTAAGGAAATGGCTAAAAAAGTCAATGACTTAACTGGTATGTATGATACTTGAAGTTACCTAAGCCATTGCATAGTTTTGGATTTGTTATGGTTTGAAGTTTGTTGAAGTTACTTGTGTTATCCATAAAATTTATCGTATCCACTTCAATATTTACTTAGTATGCATTATCATTATATCATTTTCAAGAGACATAAGTTATTTCATGAAGTTGGCTTTTGTTATTTGATTGACGTGTGTAATAAGTTGCTGACGGACTTCATTAAACTATTTTTTATGTGATAAATTTTCAAATCCTGAAAAACGAGACCGTTGAACTACCAGAACTGCTTCATACTTGCTTTGAATTTACCGGTCCTCAAATTTTAGGTCTGTAGTTTTGTCCAATTTGCTTCGATGAGATGTGTTGGTTCGTTATATGTATGGATTTGCTGCTCTGGCTAGCTTCAAAAATCTAATTAGACACCTGAGAGCTGTTACTCTAACCTTACTAGTAGTTCAAGTACCACGTGTGTGTTACCGTACTAAAGTGAAATGAAACTCAAGGAGCTCTTATAGGGATATTATGGATAGTTTCCAAGGAGATTCTTTAACTTTAACATTGAATGTTACTCATGATTTCAAACAAGTTGTGGGAACCATGTCATTTGTTTGTGCCTCAATAGATAAGATGTTTCAAGGGCACTTTTAAATTCTACTAGTTTGATGATGGCATTTAGCAAGGGTTTAAGTGTCCTTGAAATGACTTGGGTTTTTGGATCCTGATGTTTCTATATGGAGCATACCGACTATGCAAGTCTGTTGGTAATTTGATACTGAATTACTGTGTTTTGGGTCACACTAATGATCTTTGTTATATAACAGGGATCAAGGAATCTGATACTGGTTTGGCAGCTCCCAGCCAATGGGATCTTGTCTCTGACAAGCAAATGATGCAGGAGGAGCAACCTCTTCAGGTATTGTGAATCTAGAATTTCATCTCTTATTCCTAATAGTCTCAAAAAATACTGAATACTTATGGTGAATGGCGATCAGGTTGCGAGATGCACCAAGATAATCAATCCAAACACTGAAGATGCAAAATACGTGATCAATGTGAAGCAGATTGCAAAGGTACTAAAACATGCTTCTCTCACCCCCTTTTTTTAATATTCCTAAAATTTTCCTTTTTCCCTCTTTTGAATGCTGTGCCAATTTCACTTTGGGGGGGGGGGGGGGGGGGGGAGGGGGGGGGGGGGGGGGGGGGAAGGAATATCTTTTTCTGTGTTTCCAGGGGAGGGGGTGATGAGCTTCTTTCAGGCTGATAAGGTGTTGGGGGATTGCTAAAAGTTGCCTGATTTTACTTTCTTTCGTCCAAGCTTTTACTTTGAGTTTCCTAAATTTCCCTACCTTCATTATTCCATTGTTTCCCCCTACTACCAACTCCGACCCCCCAGAAACTGTTTTCTTATCACCCATCAAAGGCACAGGGTGAAGGGCAAATGCAATCCCGTTTTTGGGTGATATTAAATAATCATGGGACACCACCAAGTTTTTTTGTAATTTGTAAGATGTAACTTGTGCTGTTAGCACTTGGTGGCCTTTTGGTATTTGCAGCTACGAAATTGGGTGCTTAAAAGTGTACTGTTGCAAAGATAGTTTGTTGTCCAGAATATTTCTGTATTTCTCTAAGATGGGCATCTTTTGCATAGTTAGTATTTTCGTATAATAATATAACCATCTTATCTGATATGTATTATGTGTCTATAATTGCAGTTTGTTGTTGGGCTGGGTGATAAGGTTTCCCCAACAGATATCGAAGAAGGCATGCGTGTTGGGTAAGTTGCCTTTTCTAAATTATTTGCAATTTGATGTGTTGCTTTTTTTGTTTCAAAAAATGATGGTAGTTATCACTTATCAGCTTTTAGCTATCATAGAGAGTCTGGAAATGTTGAAGGGATCAAATGTCCATATTATTCCTCTGTGATAAGTAGTGATAACTTCCTTCTAGTAATGTTCTCTTTAGTCTAGAGTTAGGTGGCATGGATTTCAGCTGTATAGCACCACCTCTAATTAGAGGTTAATTCCTGTGTGATGAGAAAGTATCCTTGGAGCTGAAGTCCTTTTCTTCGCACAGCTGTATGATTTGGGTGCTTATTTGGTGTGAGATCCGTGCACACAGATCTAGCCCTTGGATTGTCTTTCTATTCATGATTTAAAATTGTATCTTCCATTTTGTTGAAGAGTGACTGGTAAATGCTGATGAATTTAAAGCATGAAGTGTGTGGTTTTAGGTTAGGCTTACCCTTCTCATTATATTATATATTTATATGTATAATAAGTCTTGATATCTTTACATGGCAGTTATTGTCTTTAGGCTTGTGTGTGAATGTTTTTGTCAATTTAGCCCCTTGAACATGACTTTTCCTATTCTTAACTTTCTTATTATACTCCGTATCTTCTTTCTTTTTTTGTTGTTCAACTTGATAACATGCAGCTTGTTATCTGATTCTTGTGTATACCTTGTCTAATATCATGTTTGTTACAGTGTTGATAGAAACAAGTACCAGATCCAGATACCCTTACCGCCAAAGATTGACCCCAGTGTAACCATGATGACAGTGGAGGAGAAACCAGATGTGACATATAATGATGTTGGTGGATGCAAGGAGCAAATTGAAAAGATGCGAGAAGTAAGTGGCTCTTATTTTTGAAGTTGCTGCATTGGTTTAGTTGATCTTTTCTCATAAAACTTATTTATATGTCAGTGCCATATTATCTGTTATTCTGTATACGCCATCATGATGGTCCTTACTCTTAATTTTGGGTGTAGGTTGTTGAATTGCCCATGCTTCACCCAGAGAAATTTGTTAAGCTTGGGATAGATCCTCCTAAGGGTGTGTTGTGTTATGGTCCTCCTGGAACTGGGAAAACACTTTTGGCCAGAGCTGTTGCAAATCGTACTGATGCATGCTTCATTCGTGTYATTGGAAGTGAGCTTGTCCAAAAATATGTTGGTGAGGGTGCACGTATGGTTCGTGAGCTATTTCAGGTATGTTATTTAGAGTTTCTTGTYTTTGTGAGTGTTTYCTTCCTGTATGTATTGCTAAATGTWTTTTTGTTGTGACTTCAGATGGCCAGGTCAAAGAARGCATGCATTGTTTTCTTTGATGAAGTTGATGCCATTGGAGGTGCACGTTTTGATGATGGAGTWGGAGGAGACAATGAAGTTCAGCGTACTATGCTTGAAATTGTAAATCAGCTTGATGGGTTTGATGCTCGTGGAAACATCAAAGTTCTTATGGCCACAAACAGGTAATTTTTGTTTTTTTTTTTTCCAAAGGCAGTTATTCCCCCATCTTCTTTAAGTTAGTGCTTAATCTCATTCTTTTTAATTTTTTCCAGACCTGACACACTTGACCCAGCTCTCTTGCGTCCTGGTCGGTTAGACAGGAAGGTCGAGTTTGGCCTTCCAGATTTGGAGGGCAGGACACAGATTTTCAAGATCCATACCAGGACCATGAATTGTGAAAGAGATATTCGTTTTGAGCTGCTTGCTCGCCTTTGCCCAAATTCAACAGGTGACTAAATTTTCATTTTTCTTTTAATTAAAAAGTTTTGCGAAAGAAATAACCTTTTATTACAATTTACAACTTCGGAAAAAGGGTTTCCCTTAACTGAGATTTGTGGTGTGCATTATGTGAAGAAATTTGGTCAATCTAACAATAAGTCAATAATTGTTACAGGTGCTGACATAAGGAGTGTGTGCACTGAGGCTGGTATGTATGCAATTCGGGCTCGTAGGAAGACAGTGACAGAGAAAGATTTCCTTGATGCAGTAAATAAGGTCATCAAGGGTTACCAGAAGTTTAGTGCAACACCCAAGTACATGGTCTACAACTAAAGAGATATTGTTGTTAGAAGAACCAAGCTGCAAGTTCAAAAAATGTTTCTTCGGACAATCAGGCTGTGCTCTGTTGACTGGACTTTCAATTTTACAGGCCGCCACTCGTGCTATTTTAGTCAATCAGGTCTTTCACTGAGGTCTATGAATTATGTGCTGCTGAAAGTTTYATCTATTCTAATGCTTKAAACRAATGTAGATTTAGTTTGTGTTTTGTAACATGAATTACACTTCTTTGCCAGACTGGTCTACAAGGTTGTCGAGTGTCCCTTGGGATTTTTAGTTTATTTTAGGAACCATTGTCTATTTCTGGACTCATATAATTCCTTAATTCTCAGTTTTTATAAATTCATTTTGGACAGGTGGTTTGGACATCATTGTGTCAACTTTCAATTAAATATTTGTTCAAATAATTAGAATTGTGCTGGTATTTTAATGAGTTTGTTGAACAATCTCTAAATTAAAATGTAATGTTTGATTAATTTTACGCGCCTATTTATATTGTAGGTATATTCCATGCTAATGAAACTTGATGGGCTAGCTAAGATGTTAAATAAGAATTATGAATAACTTCAATTAAGAATTATTGACAAATACTTCGTATAATCTTTAAACCACCTTTTCTGTTTCACTTTTTTGTTTTTAGATTTCAATTTAGTGTAGTACAATTGCTAATGAAGGCTAGAACCGAAAAAAGAAAATTATGAACAGCCAAAAAAATGGCAGCTATTGAATATTTTATTCACTGATTGTAATGCTGATTTCGGGAATATTTTAGTTTATCTTAGGGATTTGTAATATGACATTTTTGTGATAATTCTGATCATTTATATGGGAAAAGAAAAAAAAACTAACATTGAAGTTTATTACTTCGTAATAAAAATCTAAGATTAACTGGGAGTTTCCCACGTTGATTTCCAACACAACATTGGTTGTAGAGAATAGAATTAGGTAAGACCTCGATTACAAGAGGTTATAGGTTCTTCCTCCGTATCAAAATAAACCCAACGATTTGACACTTTTTCTCTCTACTTTATGACAAATCATTGCGTTTATTTTGATACGGAGGAAGTACATGATTCCGTACTTAATACTATATTTACATAAAACAGAAAAACTACATCTACCAGACTACCAGTATATTGTGCAAGTAAAATACGGAGTACAAAGTAATAGGATCACAGGTCTTTTGGAGTTGTAACTTATAAGCAACAGCAGCAGTGACATTGACATAACTATTCATCTGATTTGCAAAACCCGAGAATATCACAAGGGTGGCTTCTATTGTCCAACATTTGTCAAGTAACCTGTCATCCTCAGGCAAAGTGGTTGAGATGCTGCATAATCACACGATTGAACAGCCACTGTAGTCTGTCGAGCCAACTTTGAACGCTTGATCCATACTTCAACTTGTGCCTAACCATTTTWAGCACAATGCAGGGCACATAATTCAGTTTAGTTAGTAAATTGTCCAGCTTTTGTTGAAAAATATCTCATATCTTGAAAATGTAGAGGTTCATTGCCCCAAGATGTCCACCCAGCCATCATTTCTCTGGCGAACAGTTCGATGCAACGAACAGGTCTGGGTCCTGGCACATACTCTAGGAGCAAATCTGATGATATTCAACAAAAACCAAATCACGTAACCATTCACATGTTACTGACCATGCCTATTTATCCAAAAATAAAGAACCAGAAACGGGTCGATGAATGAACTTCCTATTTATTACTAAGAAGCTGAGTTAATTAAAGCACCTGAATATTCAATGATTTTGAACTTTGCCTATTGAATTGCTAATTTCAATGAACAATCCTAGGGAAAATTTGAATAAATCTAATTTCAACGATTCCTAGGAAAAATTTGAATATTAGTTAATTTCATGCTGCAGAGGGGGTAAAAACTACACGATGACTCGCAAAACCTCAAGCTTTACAAAGAATACTCGGAAAAATATGGATTTTGCCTTCCGAATATTGCTAATTTCTTATTATTAGCCATTTGAAGCCTGAAACAATGACAGTTTCTTAGTACTAACTGCGAAGGGGAGAATGAATACCTCCTACTGGGGGCTTTCTTGAATACTCCCCTGGAACAGTCATTACTACTTGGTCTTTTAAAGACTCTGCCATGGAATGCAGCTCAGAATCTGTCACCTGTAATAAATTACTCAGATCTTTCATAGGAAAAAAATAAAAATAAAATAAAATAAATCAACTGAAAGATGAAGGTAAAAACAAACTAACATGTATGCCAGTGTATCCAAGAAGAAGACATTCATATGGCCTATGATGAAAGAGATCCAGGCTGCAAATTAAAGATCCATCATCTTTTACCTGCAAAATCAGATGCCCTTAGATTACACTTAGTAGGGCAAAATGTTGATTGTTAGATATGAGAAAGCACTCTAGACTTCCTTTGTCCTCATCAAAGAGTCACAGTAAACCTATTTTGAGCCTTCTTACCATTCTCTACATGATCTATTTACCTTTAAAGCAAGAGTCCAATCTAGAAGTAAWTCAATTACAGCATAAATGGATTATAATTTGAAAATYGCRAGGTAGCATGCACATACTTTCAACCAATGTAAAGTTGCTGCATATCTGACTCCCCAYGCTGGAAATAGTTCATTCTCAACAAAATTCCGCAATTTCTCCCTGTTTGTCACCCATAAAGCTACAAGTGCGCCATTTGTATGAGTAAGTTCCTTAATAGGAAGTGACAAAAAGTGCCGGTTTGGCAAAGTAGGGTACCTACACACATGMAATAGTCACAAATCACCCATGTAGCTGAGTATTTTCAATACTTCATMGTAAACTCAGAATAMAGGCATCKAGAGTACRATATAAGACATTTCTCTGCCCACACTACCTCTGCAATATCAYTTTTGCCACAGTACAATATGGTAGAACTAAGWGCAACCCAAACTAGTCGTGGCACATTTTGTATAATAAAAACACATAAAAATGTTTATGAAGGCATCATGCACGTCRATTGAAAAGAGAACAGAAGGAAGGAAAGCTTGGGRATCACAATATAAAATGTTGCCAYAGAAAACRTGCTGTTTAGAGCAACGCTCTAACTAACAGGGAAATCATTCRGCCAATGTAATGCATAAAGGTAAAAGGATCATTTGCAGTACATACTTTGACTTCTGGTAAGCACTTCTGTTTTCCCATGGCGGATCGACCATTATAAAATTAAATCCACATTCTGGGTCAGCTGCAATGAATAGCATATTCRCAATCMAAAATGTCACACTAGCTGACAGAGGATTAATGGTCTAATAATCTGCTTTYYAAAAAARRAWTTTTTWWAAAWTATTTATTATAAACATTAAGGTCACTAAAGGGCCTCTGATCCTTAGRTTGTCTACAACTCTACAKAACAACTCTSATGTGATTATTTGTGTGTCTCAAAWTAAGCTGATCATGCTAAGAGACAATAGTTCAGACATGGCACCAAGAAAAATAACTTGATAAAGAATCCTAAAGTACCATCATTCTTTRGAAGCYTGGCACTAAAAGCRGAATGAAGCAAAGCGCAGCGAAAAAATTTCATAACRACCATTACCAGGAACCAAGGTGTGTATCTGCTTCAGCTCAGACTTCGACATCGGAAAAAGAGAAATAAAGTACCAATGGGTTGTGTAAGCAATGATATAAATGAACGCAATGATTGCGGTAAAAGTCCAGTGGGACTAAAGTTACAAGTATGATAACAATAATAATTATAAAGCTGTATGTAAATAGAAACCAATATGCAAAGKCAAATAGCTTACCATGTAGAAGCAGCTATCTTTTGGTAATATGTACTGACTTCTCTGACATTCAGCCACAATATCATAATCTGTCTCATTTGAGACTAAGTTATTGAATAATGGGAATAGCCTTCGATGTTCATTCTGAATGTCCAGGGAACCTGAGGAACCATCAAAGAACGGAAGCCTAAGAACAATAAAGGATATTAAATAACTAACAAACAACGAAGGGAGGGGGAAAAACAACATAGGGCCAATAATTGGAACCGAAGGCATGATGTCGATGTCCTTCAAAACCATAAACACAGTTGAAATCATAAACAAAAAGGGCAGTCCAAGGGAGAGATCAAGCTGAGGTTGACATCATAGATCAAAGGCCTTAATCACAGTGCACTATGCAATATTAGGTGCAAACATTCCTGTTTTTATTTATGAATAAAGTATGAGCTTGTTCTCCTTGGTGTCTTGGAAGAAAATAAACAACCACAAAAAAGGCTTTTATATAGATGTGGCGAAACTTAATTTTCCTATAGATTGATATTGAGATACAATTGCCAAATTCTCAGAACATAAAGCATTCATCAATCAAATGTCAATTTCACTAAATTAAAGGATCAAAACATTGTGAAAGCGGATACTATAGGATGCATCAATAAACCCTAAAACAGAGTGTGTGTTTTCCGGTTTTCCCCCATTTGCAACTACTTTTTCCTCATAATAATCTACACAAAAGCGATATGGAGTATGATTCGCTTCAAAGATTTATCACCAATTGCAAATTTGTAATACAACAAAGAATAACAGAAATAAAAACAGACCTTCATATGCCTGAAATTGATTGCCACATTGAGTATAATCAAGAGCAATCTCATAAAAAGGAGCTTGCCAAACATTCCCGAGCTCAATGAACGACACTTCTTCCTCCTTGTTTCCACCATAATTCAATTGAACACTACGTTGCAATCCCTCACTTTCACAATTAAGCTCACTAATTACACCCAGCAACTCTTTAGCACTAAGCAACTCCTCGTGTGCCTTCACTAGTAAAGGCCTAATTTCCTTCAAACAAATTCAAATTAAAATTCAAAAATTGCGCAAAAATTGAAGCTAAAATTGAAGCTAAAATCAAACCCTAAAAACATACAGTAATTAAATTTCTACCTTGTGTCGTTGTTCGGCGAGTAATTCCTTCTCATTCAAAGAAAGACATTGCTGATTACTCTTCTTTTTCTGGGTTCGTTTTCGCTTTCTGCTTTCTGAAACTACGCTAGAATTATCTTCAACTGGTTGAATTTCTTGGGCTTGAATGGGGAAATTGTTAGCGAAGAAGCGAGAGTAATAGGAAGAAGGAGAAACACTAAAACGAGAGTAATTACGATTGAGGATTCGAACAGGGTCAATGAAGAAAGTAGCTGAATTAGGGAATTTGTAAATGCCGGATTTCAGAAACTCTGATRAACGTTTCTTCTTCTCATCACTGCCCGCCATTTTATTGCGCTGCTAATCAACTCTGAGCTTGCTATGCTCATGTGTAGCCTACTGATCATGAATAGTGTGGTTCGCTCACTTTTGCCAAGAATTTCTCCCAAGGGTGGTGGGGATTTGTAATCGTYAAGTTTTGGCCCCAAATACCGAACGTAGTATCTTTTACGAGCATTTCAACATTTTGTCGATTTATTATTCRCTGATTCAAAAGTCCTACACTCCTTTGGACCCCCAAATTATGCTGAGCCCATGGTAAATTTTTCTTCAATTATTTTGGAAAATTTGAGGAGACCTCATTTTAATGAAGTATAATGCATGTTTTTCGAGCAAAAAAAAAACAATTTGGTGATCCTACTCGATTTTGTCTATAATTTTTCCCACACCTTAAAGGTGATAAGAGATGAGTACTCGCTAAGTTCCAGCCCCAAATACCGAATGCCTCTTACGGGACTTTCAATATTTTGTAGTTTGAAGACTCAAAAGTCACCCCATATGGGCTCTTTTCGGCCCCAAATTTGGCGTGTATTCATCATATGATCATAAGAAATYATGGTAAAAAAWTTCGGTAATTTTTCCGAAAACTTCATTTTCATGATGTATAATCCACGTTTTTTGTCCAAAAAACGACATCTCGGTGAACCCGCTCGATTTTGCCCAAAAATTTTCACACACTTTAAGAGTCCCGGGCTGAGTCCCCACCACGTTTCTTCCCCAAATACCGAGCTTTCTACCTAATACGAGCGTTTCAACGTTTTGTCGGCTTTTCGCTCACGGACTTAAAAGTCCCCCATATGGACTCTTTTGGGCCCCAAATTTTACCATGGGTCTATCATATGATCAAACAAACCCATGGTAAATTTTTAAGCACTTTTTCCAAAAATTTTCCGGAGACCTCAATTTCATGATGTATAATCCATGTGTTTTTCGCTCAAAAAACGACGTCTYAATAACCTGGTTCGATTTTGCACAGAATTTCGGCCAAACTTTAAGAGTGATAGGAGATGATTCCTCGTCAAGTTTCGTCCCCCAAATACCGAGTGTAGTGCCTCCTACGAGCGTTTAAACGTTTTATCGGTTTGTCCTGCGCGGATTCTTGCGGGCTAGGCCCAAAGAGGACAATATCTACTAGTAGGCTCGTGTACCTAGGGGTGTTACAAATGGTATCAGAGCCTGAGCCCATTCCAGTGTTCTATCGTGCCTTCGAGGACGCAGGCTCCCTTTCAAGGGTGGGTGACATGGGACTAAAATTCCATCCCACATCGGAAGTTGAGGAGAACGAAATTTACTATATAGAGTTGATTGATACCTCAACCTAGTAGAGGTCTTTTGGGTGGGTAACAAGCCCACACCAAAAGCAAAACCTTGCGGGYTAGGCMCAAAGAGAACAATATCTACTAGTGAGCTCMTGTTCACCCCAAGRGGTGTTACAAGTGATGGGGGATGATTCATCACCAAGTTTCGGTCCAAATATTGTGTTTAGTGCCTCTTACGAGCGTTTTAACGTTTTGTCAGTTTGTCATTCACGGACTCCAAATTCTTTCATATGGACTCTTTTGGGATTCAAATTTGGTGTGAATTCATCATATCATCATATGAATCCATGGTGATTTTTTGGAAAAAATTTCGAAAACCTCATTTTCGTGATTTATAATCAACGTTTTTCGCTCAAAAAATCAACCTTTCTCGGTGACCCGACTCGATATTCCCCAGAATTTCCCTCACACCATAAGGGTGATAGGGGATGAGTACTCGTCAAGTACTGAGCGTAGTGCTTGTTAGGAACGTTTATACGTTTTGTCTGTTTGTGGTTCGTCGACCCAAAAGTCCCCCATATGAACTCTTTTGGTCACCAAATTTGGCGTGGGTTCATCAAATGTTCAAATGAACCCATGGTAAAATTTTCGTCAATTTTTTCAAAAAATATCTGAAAATCTCATTTTCGTGATACATAATTCACGTTTTATGTTCAAAAAAGGACGTTTCGGTGACTCAGCTCTATTTTACAAAAAGGTGATGGCGGTTGACTCTTTTCCAAGTTTCAGCCCCAAATACTGAGCGTAATGCCAGCTACGAGTGATTCGATTCGACGTTTAGTTGGTTTGCCGTTTGCGGCGTCAAAATTCTTCATATGGACTCTTTTGGACTCCAAATTGGGTATGGGTTCGTCATATGATCATATGAACCCATTGTAAAATTATCATCATTTTTTTCGAAATTTTTCTAGAAATCGCATTTGCTTGATGTATAATCCACGTTTTTCGGGTAAAAAATGACGTTTCAGTGCCTCGAATCGATTTTACACAGAATTTCTTCCGCACCTTAAGTATGATGGGGTGAGTCTTTGTCAGGTTTCGGCCAAAAATATCGAGCATAGTGCCTCATACGAGCATTTTGACTTTTTGTCATTTTGTCGTTCGCAGYCTCAAAAGTCCKTCATATGGACCCTTTTGGGCCCAAAATTTTGCATGGGTTCGTCATATGATCATACGCATGATAATTTTCGGCAATTTTTYGAAAAAAAWTTCGAAAACTTCATTTTCGTGATRTATAATCCATGTTTTTTCACTCAAAGAAGACAATAGGTGATCCGRCTTGATTTTGTCATGAATTTCTCCTAGATCGTAAGGGTGATGGGGGATGACTTCTTGCCAAATTTCAGCGTCAAATAACAATCGTAGTTCCTTCTACGCGAGTTTCGTCGTATTGACGGTTTATCSTTTGTGGCTCAAAAGTCCTTCCATATAGACTCTTTGGGCCCAAAATTTTGCATGGGTTCAACATATGATCATCTGAACCCATGGTAAAATTGTCAACAATTTTTCCGAAAACCTCATTTTTCGTGATGCATAATCCACAATTTTTGCCCAAAAAACGACGTTTTTGCTGACCGGTTTTGTTTTGCCCATAATTTGTGCTAGATTTTAAGGGTGGTAACAGATGACTCATGGCCAAGTTTAAGCCCCAAATACCGAGAGTAGTGCCTTCTACGAGCATTTTAATTTTTTTGTCGTTCGCGGTCTCAAAAGTCCCCCAGATGGATTCTTTTGGACCCCAAATTTGGCATAGGTTCATCRTATGATCATATAAACCCATTGTAAAATTTTCGGCTATTTTTCGGAGACCTCATTAAAAATTGGCTTTTTTTCGAAAATTTTCCTAAGACTTCATATTCGTGATGTATAATACACGTTTTTCGCCCAAAAAATGTTGTTTCGGTGACCCGAATCGATTTTGTTTAGAATTTCTACCACACCTTAAGAGTGATGGGAGACGACTTCTTGCTTTGGCCCCAAATACTAAGTGTAGTGCCTCCTACTGGACTTTATTGGGCTCCAAATTTGGCATTCGTTAACAATATGATTATATGAACACATGGTAAAAAAAAATTAGCAATTTTTTCAAAAATATTTCGGAAACCTCATTTTTCGTGATGTATAATCCACTTTTTTTCGACCAAAAAACGTTGTTCGATGACTTGTATCGGTTTTTCTCAAAATTTCTCCCAAACCTTAAGAGTGATGAGGGATGACTACTTGCCAAGTTTCGGCCCGAAAAACCAAGCGTAGGGCCTCCCATAAGCATTTCGACATTTTGTCGGTWTGTCGTTCGCGGCCTCAAAATTCCCTATTTAGACTATTTTGGGTCTTAAATTTGACATGTGTTCATTAAATGATCATATGAATTCATGGTAACATTTTCGAAAATTTTTCCGAAAATTTTCCGGAGACCTCATTTTCTTTGTTGTATAATCCACGTTATTCRCCCAAAAAAYGACATTTCGGTGACTCAGCTCGAGTTTTTCTTAGAATTTTTTCCGTCACCCTTTGGAGGATTTCTCCTTTCCAGGTTTTGTCCCCAAATACCGAGCGTAATACCTCCTACGAATGTTTCAACGTTTTGTCAATTTTTAGTTTGCGACCTCAAAAGTCCCCCATATGAACTCTTTGTGGCCCCAATTTTTACATGGGTTCATTATATGATCATATTTGACGAGGGATCATCCCTCATCACCCTTAAGGTGTGAGAAAAATTCTAAACAAAACATAACCAGTTCACCGAAAGGACAATTTTAAGCCGAAAGGCGTGAATTTTACATCACGAAAATGAGATATACGGAACCTTTTCCATCAAAATGGCCGAAAAGTCTACCGTTGGTTCCCATAACCATATAACAATACTACACAAAATAAGTGAGCAAATACCACGGGATAGTTATGGATGTAGACTTGTGTATTTCATATTATTCCAATCTACTACTTTGTTCTCATTACAAACACCACGGGATTCCAATGGTACAAACTTGCAGTAGGAGTAACCCTTGCCAAACGACCCGTGATTCCAATGAAAAACTGTGTAACATGGATTGATTAATTCCAATCTATTTTCAGCAAATTGCGATACAATTCATCCCCCCAACCATTTCTGGTGAACTGGATAAGGATAATATATTAATATGCCCATAGGAACTAGGAAGGATGCAAAACATGAAATCGTGGCGACCATAATATATTAAACCTTTTTTCACCTTCAATACATTATATCATACAATGAGGTGACATCGAAAATGGGCAGAAGCGAAGGATAAGAAGATAAATAAATAAATGACAACATCTGTACCCGAAACTTTGTGAAGGCAATAAGAAACTCGGTTGTGGGGGAGAAAAAATTATGAGGTGAAGAGAGAATAAATAACTTCACTAGGTCAGGCAAAGGATCAAATGAACAAAAATATACAGGCCTTTTTAATTCACACTATCATTTGTTTCTGAACTTTCTGTTTGTCGAGCAGCATTGCCAACGGTTCTCTTGCTCATGTTTGCTCGTTGAACCAATCGTACCAAAGCTTGCACCACCTCTGACATTGGTGGTCGGAATTCAGGCTCAGGCTGTTTACAAAAGCAGATTTTAGTACTGCACCAACAACAATCAAGCAGACTCTAGAATATGTATAACATACTGAACTCTTAATTCTAAATAARCTCGCCCAGTTGGGGAACCCAAGTTATTTCTATTTTTATTACGGAGTAGAAATTTGTGTAAGGCTAACAATTGGGTCGAATTTGTGTCGACCTACACGCGTAAACGGGATGGACCCTCTT
This sequence comes from Bassia scoparia, assembly GCA_008642245.1. NCBI lineage: Eukaryota > Viridiplantae > Streptophyta > Magnoliopsida > Caryophyllales > Amaranthaceae > Bassia > Bassia scoparia. The sequence goes on from SNQN01001904.1 coordinate 48,462, forward strand.
TGACCCAAATCCGCTAAATTTGTGTCATGTGACCATGTCGATCTATTTACTTAAATGGGTTAAAGCCTTTAAACAAATCAAGCCAAGCCAGTTGAACCTTAATTGTGTCAAAGTCTTTCACCCAAACCTRCTAATTACATGTCATCTTAGTTTTTTATACGGAGTACTAGTTTGATCTCGTGCAAATGGAGAATTTAAAATAATATTATAATTTTTCATATTGAGCCCGACTCAAAACAATTGTCTATGTTATTGGTTGAATTTTACAAATCTTATAAAAATAATTAAATTAACTGAATATCTTAGATTGCAAGTAATTTAATAAAATTTTAATGAAAAACAAATGACATTTTTTTACATGATTTTAAAAAATCATTATCTCATTTAAATTTAGATAATTGGTTAATTTTTTACATGATTTAATTTGGATAAGGATAATAGACAAACATCTTCAATTAAATTTTAATTTAAGACTGGTCACATTTTATATGTGATTCTAAATATTCTACTCAATCTATATATTTCACAAAATAATAAAATAGCCATTATTTTTGCACTATTAATTAAACGAAACCATTTACCTAAAAACTAGTTAAATATCTAATATACCCTTATTTTAAAAATAAAAAAAAAAAAAACAAATTCTAAATCTAATTTCTAACTATATTCATCTCTTCTCTCTCTTCAAACCCCATCCCCCCACCCCTGCACACCATCACCCTCCCCATTGGACAGAACAGTATCGACCGACGCGACACCATACATCATTGCTACCAACCTACACCACCTAGCTTGACCACCACTACCCACCTTGACCCACAACCACCACCCACGACCTCAACCCAGATTTGAACCTGCGAACCCACACGACCCACAAGGGCCACAACCCACAACCCTAACCGACGAACCCACAACCACCCCCCACACCCCAACGATTAATCCTAATTTACTCTCTCCTCCCTTATCTCTCCACAATAACCACGAACAACCAAAACCACGAATCAACAACCACGAATTGGGTCGAATTGTGTGAAATTGCGTCAAATTCCCAAATTCAATTTTACGCAGTGGTGGTTGCATTGCGTCGTGGGGCTGGTCACTGGTGGCATTCGCGCCATGGGGTTGGTGCGACGAAGGGTGGTGGGAGAGGGGGGCGGGCAGTGGGGGGAGAGGGATGGAGGTGGCGGGGGAGGGGGGTTTAAAGAGAGATATTTTTAATTAGATTAATTATTAGATTTTGGAATTAGATTTATTTTTTTATTTATTTTAATAAGGGTATATTATTAAATTCAACTTGTTTTTAGGGTAAAATTGTTATGTTTTATTAATAGTGCAAATTTGATGGTTATTTTATATATTTTTAAAACTCTAGGCTACCAACGTGAAAAGGATAAAATTGATGGCTACCAACGATAATTTATCTTTATTTTATTATTTTATATTACTATTTTTATGAGAGTGAGGGTCAAGTGATTAAAGTTTCCCTCCYGATTTACAAAATTTGCACGGTTTTTCACGGGCCATTCAATACGAGGTCAAAAGTCATAAATTTGAGGTAACAATAATGTGAAGATCAGAATAAAGCAGTAAGCTCCGTCAAAAAAAAAAAAAGGATAAAGTAGTAAGCAATACCTGAACGCAAAGAGCAATGACATCAGCAAAACGTGACAAAGATTTCACCGGGTAGAGGCCTTCTAGGGAGGGATCCACCATTTTAGTCAAAGCATCAATGTCATGGAGCTGTGGTGTTGCCCACCGAACCAATGACTGCTCAGACCTCGGCATTGAGCTGAATACAAGAAAAACTATTTCAGAAAGAAACCTTATAAAATTTGTGACATGTTGTCAATCCTCATCATTATGTATTATGAGTTTATACCTATCAAATGGTTTTCGTCCACTGAGAAGCTCTAACATGACCACCCCAAAACTGTAGACATCGCTCTTTATACTATACTGACCACAGTCGGCAACTTCAGGCGCACAAGCATTATGGTTAATCTCCTGCATGACATGATACATARTTGTCAGCAAAGAATCTCACATGAAAAAGTAGGATGGATATTAATAAAACAAGATTGCAAAAAAGTCAATACACCAATGATRTAACATGAAGGAGTTACAATCAATACACAAACACATAACACCAACGATGTAACAAGTAAGAGTTACAATCACAAAACCAATTAGTATGGATCAATSAATTACAATCACAAACCTAATTAATTGAATTACATCTAAAAATAGATCTATCACATTAACTTATCCGTATGGAACAATCAATTAGTGCAATTTGACTTTAATTATACAACTGAATTCAATAGTTCGCATAGGATAGACAATTGTCATTTCTTTAAATCTATATACTCCGAATAAATTTTTTTTTTTTTGACATGTACTCCGAATAAACTTAAACTATACTTTATTATAGTTACATATAAGTATTAATGTTAATAAGCAAGTAATCAATCAATCAAAATTATTTAATTRAACTCTTCRTTCGACTTTAAACTAATGGAGAATTGAGCTGAGTCCCAGGGTACAGGACACTAGGACAGTCATGTTTCACCTTATATAAACTTTACCTGATTTGGAAGGATATTTGCCATCCCACAGTCAGAAAGATGGGGATTAAGCTCTGCATCAAGTAATATGTTCTCCGACTTGAAGTTTTGATGAACAACAGAAGGTGAACAAACTTCATGTAGGTACCTGGCAACGATAAACTTCAGGGTTAAAATCCACTGACAAGTAATCAGGAGAAACATTGCAAACACATCAAGTATATCGTGCAAGTGCAACCCTGCCTTACTTAGTTTAAAACTCACAACCTAGAATCGTAATGGAGTRCAGCTTATTAAGGAGAAAAAGATTATTTTAAAGTATTCTTGGTCAAGGCTCTCTATCTCACATTGAATAGAACTTCACATGCATTTGTCCCCATAAGAGTCATGTATGTCAAAACACCATGCACGTCTAAAAATGGGTCAACTATGTAATGAGATTCGATGCTTGTAGAGAAGATTATGCAATGTTATTAAAAGATTTACTATGTTCAATATTTTACTTACTCAAGAGCGCGTGCACTGCCCAAAGCAATTTTGACACGGGTATTCCACGTCAATGGTTTAGTGTATTCATCCTCAAAATGTAAGAAGTCATGCAATGAGCCATTCTTGTGGAACTCATATATTAATAAGTGCTGCCCGTGTTCTGAACAGTAGCCAACAAGTTCAGTTACATTTGGATGTTGCAATTTGGAAATGTTGGCAACAATCTCAGTAAAATCATCACGATGGTTGGCTAGAACAGACGAGTCTATCTTCTTCACAGCAAGAACCTGACAAAAATATAAATCTTTCAATAATCAGGAAATTGATTGATATGAAGACAGTGACTTATGGGCTTATAGAGGAATATGCTGCTTTAGYTGTACAACATTTTCTGAGCAAATTCTATGGCTGATTCCTTTACATTCACAAAACAAACTCCACAAATTATAGTTTTTTCATTGCACCAGACTGAGTTTTAGTCAATAAATTTCACTCAATTAATTTACGGGGTTGATATACAACAGTTGAAAATCACTCAGCTAATAAACATGATTGTTGATCCTAGAATAACAAATAACAAGGAATCAGGGCATATACCTTTCCATCATCAAAGTGAGCACGATATACACGCCCTATGGACCCCTCTCCAATAAGATTCTCAACACTGAAACTGTCAGTGGCCATTTGTAGATCAGCTATAGAATATGATTTCACATTGTCCGGGACTGTTGTAGGAGTTTTGGAGACGACAGGTTTAATTGATAGGTCTTCATCATCATCAAATGATTTGTTACGATCCAATGGAGGTGGTTTAAGAGTAACTAGTGGAACTGGGTCAAGCGTGGTTGTGTTGATTGAGGATGAAGAATGAACTGACTTCAATTCCGCAAATTCAGGCTTACCTAATTTTACCATTCAAAGTGAGTGATAGGAAATGAAGGAACACAAGTTTTGAAGTGAAGCAAACAGAAACAGTTATGAAGTAATTACGGAACATGAAATACAAATCTTTGTGACACAACAAGCCAAGTAATGAATCATTTATTGATTAGCTTCAGCTATAAGTTTATTTTCTGGCACTGCAAATAACTCYATAGCGGACTTTTACTACACCAGTTGGTGTCCAAGAAGATGTATGTGCTATTCTGGCCCTAGGAGATTGGTTTTGTCATCTTGCACTATGTTTTGAGCTCCACATGCATAACTTTTAATTTCCTTATGACCCATTTTGAAGTCCAGATAACTCTGGCCTTCTGGATTACTTTTCAAGGCAATTCAGTAAGATCATATCCGCAGTTATTATTTATCTTCTTATTTCAAGTTTGATTAAGAATAGCCAATATTTCACCAATCTACATAGTCTGGACCGCACATAGACAAAAGGCTACCGTTTCAGGGTGGGTTCATTTAGGGGTTGTTTATGAATCATGATAAGGATAGCGTAATAACAGGACAGACCGGCAGATATGTCATGTGTACAGTACATCTTTAGTATATTGAAGGTTATTGTCTTTACTCTTTAAAGCCAACTACACTTCTTGTCTCATCAGAAGAATGAGTATGTACATGCAGCTTTGCCTACAGACATTACTACCTCTATATTTTAATTTTTTTAATGAATTCAACTGCTTTTTGTTCATTTATGGATCTATTAATTCCAAGAATGATATTTTAAAACAGCTAAAGAAAATCGAGACACTTGTCATATTCAAATACGATCATCTGGATGTGGTTCCATCAGTACATACTGCATAGYCATAAATATTCACAGTTAAAGTTTGTCAAATGGTCACATCTKCCTTATTTTGTGGAACTGTGAGGGTACCTAAACCTTATTCATTACTGGGGAAAAGGGCCTCAGATATTATTATATATGGAGTATATTTCATAAGTATACATGGACAGAAAAAACAGTATGGCAAAACAGGTTCCTGCAAAATATGCAAGTACATATATTTTTACACACTTACAATCCATCTTATATCATTGATCTAGAGCAAAAATTAAACATGTCTTAGCCTTCAAGCATGAAACAAAAGGAGGAAAAAAAATATTACGAAGATGCTGATTTACCTGGAGCATCATTTGAAGCAGGGGCAACAAAAGGCTTATGAATGTCAACCTTCTCTAAGTCAGATGATTTCCTTCGCATTCTTCTCTTAAATAAGAAGAATCCAACTAATGCTACAACCACGAGAATTGCCAGGATAATCCCAACTATAGCACCAGCACTGAGACCGGATTTTCCGTCCCCAGAGCTCGAACCCTTCGATGATTTTGAATGATCCCCGGATTTGTGGTGGGTCTGCGAACCAGGTGGAGCTGGGGGTGAAGGCCCAGCGCTCCATGAGTTACCATCTTTCCTGCAAATAAACACGGTATAAAGGGTTCAAAATTCCACTTATGTTGCAAAAATTATTTAACACAGAGATGAAGTGTTCATCAATTCTTACTGCAGATTGATGCCTTGTAACTGCTTTGGAACCCATCCAGTGAACTTGTTATTGGCAACATTCCTTGAGAAATAAAACAAACCCACAACAAATTGATAAGATACACTTCTAAAGTTCTACCCCTTGTAAAAAAAAATTAAATTAGAAGAAAAAAAAAGGGGGGAAACTCAGTCTATACTAACAAATTCTGAAGAGGTAGGTCCCCTAGGACATTGATTGTGCCAGTGAACTGGTTGTTTTGCAAGTGCCTGCATAATATTTTCAAATTAGCCAGCAGTTGTATTAAAGAGAAAATGCATGGCATGGTAAACAAAGAAAGGAAAAGAATAGGGACACATTTGATAGATATATAATGAAAAGAAAACTATATAGAGCGAGCACTAACAAGGTGTTCAAACTGGACAAAGAACTCATTGATTGTGGAAGATCGCCTGTGAGAGCATTGTTTGACAGATCCCTGAAAGAAGCAATAATAAACGAGCCATCATTTAAGCGAGATATCAATGGGGGAGTTGCATGTAGAAGTTCTCTGTTCTCAAGTAATTTCATCAGCAGATTAGTTGAACTTTTATGTTTGATCTTTGAACTCATTTTTTGAGGCAAGGAAATTTAACAAGCATTTTGGAAAAATTAAATGGACCCCAAAAATACTAGAACATGCAAGTAAACTATAATAATGGCAAAATCGGTATGTTTTAATGAAAAAGCATTCTCAACAACTCAAAGCCCCAATTGTAGCAAGTTAGTGAAAACAATAATGTATATAATGAGGACGGAAAAAGAACAATCACATTGTGGAGAGAGAAGTAAGCTGTGTAAAATCAACAGTCAGCTGTCATAAATTGATTGTTGCTGAGGTCCCTATTATCATGCACAGAAATAATCTTAGCCTGGGCTATCATAGAATATTATACCAAGTAATAAGCCAGTAAAGAGCAAGCAACTTACAGATGCTCCAGGGGTTTCATAGTAGAAATTGAATAAGGGACTGCTCCATTGAAGTTACAACTAGCAAGATTTCTGCACAAGAAAGAAGAGCCTAAGAATCATCCACATCCACCAAAGAAGAAAATAAACACAAGATCTTAACTACTCAAATTAGAGGCAAAATGGAGTAGCAGCAGCCAATATATGTAAGTGCATTCACCCCATCAAACTTAAACTAACGGAAACACAATCAAAGTATAAAGGGCATACAGTCTCTGCAAATTTGGAGGAAGGTTATAAGGTACTGTGCCTCCAAAATTGTTATGGCTTATGTCACTGCAAGAATTAAAACACAAATGTGAGACAATGAAAATAAGACATAGGAGTTATTGAAACCAAACTGTATACAACTATTGTTATTACAATTCAGTCAAGGCTGTTAAACTTGTGAGCTGATAGCCCATATTCCCAGTGAGTCCAAGATTCGAAAGTTTTCTGAACACAAGGTTAAATAAATGCAAGAATTAGTACARAGAAGAATTGTGGATAGGTAAGCAACTAAACTAAAACATGATTGTAGTTGGACTTACAATTGTGTTACCCTTGAACCTGAGCAAGTAACACCCTTCCATGACTGACCACATGGATCACCACCACTTGCGGTCCATCCAGTGAGTTGTGGAGATGAATTCATGCTGGTGAACAAGACATTGAGAGCAGTAACTGTAGAATGAAGAGTGAAGCAGTGTCACAATTAGGTCGCAGTTACTAAGAACAGGCGATTGAAGTTTAGTCAACCAAAACCTAACAGATAATGCAATAAACTATAGTTATGTAATCATAACACCATCAAGTTCTTCAATACATTCATACAAATTCCGACAATCGCCGTCATCCAGTTCTTCATRCAAGCACCCAACATAACTTGTGACGCAGAACTATCCATGAGAATATCAGCCCAGAAAAGGTCTAAACAAGCCAACTGTGACGATGAAGTGGTAAAACTAATAGCCCATTCAATAAAAGCCTAGTGTATTGTTCTTTACATTAAGCAAATTGGTCAAAAAAAATGAGAAAATCAAGTTTTTCATCATGATCATTGATAGAACTATAGGAGGACATCATTCGATCAACTGTTTCTGTAACCAAGAATTTTTTTTATTTTTTTATTTTTTTTTTAAAAAAAAAAAAAAAGCAACCTTTAACAGTAATTAGCCAGTTTCATTGCAGAAAAGCTTATCAGCCAGGATTAACTAGGACACCAGATCAAAACACTCATTGCACTAATCAGTGTCACCCATTAGCATACGATTATAACACCCGCCCCATTTGATTATCATCCAAAACTTCAAAGTAAGAAAGAATATCAGAAGAAAAAAAAACATTTCAAAATCAAGTCAACCAAAAAATAAAAATAAAAAATGACAGCTTGATTTATAGCAAATTCAACCAACATCTTCATACCACCCAACAGAAACAGATAAAGATTCAATCTTTATGATAAAACATCACACAATATGCAAGAAATCCAATGTCAACTGAAATGAGCAAATTGGACAAAGCCCACAAATCAATGGCATCCAAGTACTTSAAASCAGAATWAAAGAACATAAAAAGAGCAAAACTTTCAACGAATTTAAAGAAAAAGAGCTAACCATCAGATTCATCTGTAGCAGCATTAGCAAAATTGGGACTCAGCACCAAAATGCTGATTAGAAGGAGCCTGAAAAGCTCCATCATCATCTCCCTTAGTTTCTCTCTCTAAAAATCGTGAACTTTCTCTCTCTAATCTTCTTGTTCTTCTACTCTTTCTTTCTTTCTTTCTGTCTTTCCCCTCTTTCTTCCAGTGAAGACTACACAAAAGAGACAGTGATGGCCTGCACTATTATTATTATTATTTTTATTTTTTTTTGAATTTTTCTTTTAATTTTTACTTCAAATTCATTGAAGGAGTACTTAATTAATTGTATTATTATTATTATTATAAGTAGKAGTATATGTAATTTGTATTTTTCCTGGTAATTTCTGACCGACGAAATACGAAGAACAGTCGTGAAAATTGGTAAGTGTGTGAATTTGGATGTAAGAAATTGGAGTATGTGTGTGGTTTACGCCCGTGTTTATTGTAATTCGCAAAGCTGGCACCCACGATCCACCCCAAGTATCCCAAGCCACACAAACTTCCCTTTTTCCTTTTTTTTTATTCTTCGCGATTTTTTATTACACCAAAAGCTAACGAATGTCCCGGACATTAGATAAGATAATTAATTACATGTCCTACTTTCTCTGCTTATCACTTTCTTTAGTATAATAAATTTTTATCTAAGAGAATGCCTCATGTTCGAAGTTGATTGTTGTTATTAAAAAGAAATACTTCGTAGATGAAATATTAATTGTGCATAATATGGAATTCATTGTGAGATACGAGTACATAACTTATATGTTCTTGTATAATTACAATATTTTGACAAAAAATATTGTTTAATTACTCGTGTAACATTTTTTTGTTTTGAAGGAATCTATAATTGTTATTAAAGCAATCTCCATCTCGCTATTTTTTCTTTCCAAATTTCTCTCGACTCCCCTTATTTAATGATTGAATAAAAAATGAAAAAAAAAATATGAATAATGATTATAAGTTTAATAAATGTGTTTTGAAAATATAAGATTTAAGACTAAAATTTGAATACTTTTATTTTTTTAAATCAGGTTTTGATTCATGTAATTTAAACTTTATTTTAAAACCAAGCATTTCATTGAAAATTATCTAATTATATTATTATTGCTCTCGTCCTTGTCCTTAAATTTCTAAATTCGACGATTCAAGTCAAATAAAACAATTTAAGTTGCTCCTGTAGAACGAAGGAGGCCACAGATAATATCTACGGTTTGTAACAAAACTCACTCCCATCCTAAATTAAAAATGATATCATTTTTTCTTTTCTATTTTTAGTATATAAACAATGACTTAAGTGCTTTTTACTAATTCAAAATTATCACTACACCTTTTTTCTAAAAAAATATATATATTATATTCTTATTAACGAAAAACAAATAAATTTATAGCGAAATCCACTAATGTAGTTAATTTTAAATTTACAACAAATTTTCTCCCTATTTACGATCATTTAAATTGCAACCATATGGTTGTTTTTCAATAACAAAATTTTTTTGGGAAAATATTTGTATTGTTACAATTTGATTAATGTTAAATATTAAGTAGCTATAAGTTGCAAAATAACAATCACTTTAAGGAATTGTAATTTGAAATTGGAACAAGATATTTTACTTTATTTTGTTGTGAATTATAGTTTTTTTAAAATTTTTTGTTTTTGAAAAAAAAAACTAGGAAGTATATAAATCGTGCAACGCACGGTACTAATCTAGTTACACTTATTATTTTAATGTAAATGGGCATGTAAAATCTTATTTATTTATGCGCACGCGATGTGTGTATAGACCCGTGAAAATTGCATTCCATGAAAAATGATTTTATAGTATATATCAAATTAAAATGCTTATAGCTAATTAACAATAGAATTTATTTGAATTGTAATTATTTTGAAAATAAATCTGACTTGAAATTAAGAATGGTATCATATATGTTTCTTTTCTATCTAATTTGGAATAATTTTCATTTTTCACTAATTAACTTATTAATAAATGCATTTTCTATTTTAATCTCTATTCAATAAGTAAAAGGGTTGTTTAGACAAATAAATTCATAAATTTTTAAAATTCATTAAGGGCATAAAAGACATTTAAGAGGGGACACCATCTCCCTCCCCCTCCCTTATACTCCGTACTAGTATTTGATGCACGCGATGCGTGCTTGAATATTTTTTATGCGATAATTTTTTTCTTTTTTTGCATAATTGCTAAAAGTAAAAAATTAAATGTTAAACATTTTAATTTCTAGTTACATTGTCTTGCTTGTTTCTTTGTGACTTAGGTCTCCCACC
>SNQN01001904.1:58881-81434 GCA_008642245.1 Bassia scoparia
TTTATGATTGGATTTGTCTAAACAACCCCTTTACTTATTGAATAGAGATTAAAATAGAAAATGCATTTATTATATAAGTTAATTAGTGAAAAATGAAAATTATTTCCAAATTAGATAGAAATATACTTCGTATATGATACCATTCTATTATATAAGGGAAGAGGAGGAAGATGGTGTCCCATCTTAAATGTCTTTATGCCCTTAATGAATTTTAAAAATTTATGAATTGATTTGTCTAAACAACCCCTTACTTATTGATAGAGATTAAAATAGAAAATGCATTTTATTATATAAGTTAATTTAGTGAAAAATGAAAATTATTCCAAATTAAGATAGAAATATATATATGATACCATTCTTAATTTCAAGTCAGATTTATTTTCAAAATAATTACAATTCAAATAAATTCTATTATATTAATAGCTATAAGCATTTTAATTTGATATATACTATAAATCATTTTTCATGGATTGCAATTTTCACAGATCTATACACAGCTTCGCCGTGCGCATAAATAATAAGATTTACATGCCCATTTTCATTAAAATAATAAGTGTAACTAGATTAGCCATCGTGCGTTGCACGATTTATAAACTTTCCTAGTTTTTCTTTTCAAAAACAAAAATTTTTAAAAACTATAATTTACAACAAATAAAGTACAATATCTTGTTCAAATTTCAAATTACAATTCCTTAAAGTGATTGTTATTTGCAACTTATAGCTACTTAATATTTAACGTTAATCAAATTGTACACAATACAAATATTTTCCCAAAAAAATCTTGTTATGATAACAACCATATGGTTGCAATTTAAATGACCGTAAATAGGGAGAAATTTTTTGTAAATTTAAAATTAACTACATTAGTGGATTTCGCTATAAATTTATTTATTTTTCACTAATAAGTATAATATATATATTTTTTTAGAAAAAAAGGTGTTGTGATAATTTTGAATTAGTAAAAAGCACTTAAGTCATTGTTATATATTAAAAATAGGAAAGAAAAAATGATATCATTTTTAATTTAGGATGGGAGTGAGTTATGTTACAAACCGTAGATATTATCTGTGGTCTCCTTCGTTCTATAGGAGCAACTTCAATTGTTTTATTTGACTTGAATCGTCTTGCATGCAGTGTCGAATTTAGAAATTTAAGGACAAGGATGAGAGCAATAATAATATAATTAGATAATTTTCAATGAAATGCTTGGTTTAAATAAAGTTAAATTACATGAATCAAAACTTGATTTAAAAAATAAAAGTATTCAAAATTTAGTCTTAAATCTTATATTTTCAAAATTCCTATTTAATAAATGTGAGGGGATAAGGGGAATAAAATCTGATTCAAGACTTTATTTAATTAAGGGGAATAAATAGGGGAAAAAAATAAGATTTAATTAATTAATTAAAGGGATAAGGGGAAAAATAGGAATATAGGGGATAAAAATGATTCAAATTAAGTCTTAAATCTTAACTCCCAAATTCCTATTTTTTTACATTTTTTTTCAATCATTAAATAAGGGGAGTCGAGAGAAATTTGGGAGGGAAAAATAGAGAGATGAAGATTGCTTTAATAACATTATAGATTCCTTCAAAGCAAAATAAATGTTACACGAAGTAATTTAAACATATTATTTTGTAAAAATATTGTAATTATACACAAACATTGAAGTTATGTATCTCATAATAAATTCAAAATTATGCACAATTAATATTTCATCTACGAAGTATTTTCTTTTTTAATAACAACAACTTCGAACATGAGGCATTCTCTTAGATAAAAATTTATTATACGGAGTATCTAAAAAAGTGATAAGCAGAGAAAGTAGGACATGTAATTAATTATCTTATCTAAGTTCGGCAGATACTTCGTTAGCTTTTGGTGTAAATAAAAAATCGGGAAGAATAAAAAAAAGGAAAAAGGAAAGTTTGTGTGGCTTGGGATAACTTGGGGTGGATTGTGGGTGCCAGCTTTGCGAATTACAAAAAACACGGGCGTAAACCACCACTTACTCTCAATTCTTACATCCAAATTCACACACTTACCAATTTTCACGACTGTTTCTTCGTATTTCGTCGGTCAGAAATTACCAGGAAATACAAATTACATATCTCCTACTTATAATAATAATAATAATACAATTAATTAAGTACTCCTTCATGAATTTGAAGTAAAAAATTAAAAGAAAATTCAAAAAAAATAATATAAAAAATAATAATAATAGTGCAGGCCATCACTGTCTCTTTTGTGTGTCTTCACTGGAAGAAAGAGGGAAGACAGAAAGAAAGAAAGAAGAGTAGAAGAACAAGAAGATTAGAGAGAGAAGTTCACGATTTTTAGAGAGAGAAACTAAGGGAAGATTGATGATGGGCTTTTCAGGCTCTTCTAATCAGCATTTTGGTGCTGAGTCCCAATTTTGCTAATGATGCTGCTACAGATGAATCTGATGGTTAGCTCTTTTTCTTTTAAATTCGTTGAAGTTTTGCTCTTTTTATGTTCTTTAATTCTGCTTTGAAGTACTTGGATGCCATTGATTTGTGGCTTTGTCCAATTTGCTCATTTTCAGTTGACATTGATTTCTTGCATATTGTGTGATGTTTATCATAAAGATTGAATCTTTATCTGTTTCTGTTGGGTGGTATGAAGATGTTGGTTGAATTTGCTATAAATCAAGCTGTCATTTTTTTTTTTTTTGGTTGACTTGATTTTGAAATGTTTTTTTTTTCTTCTTGATATTCTTTCTTACTTTGAAGTTTTGGATGATAATCAAATGGGGCGGGTGTTATAATCGTATGCTAATGGGTGACACTGATTAGTGCAATGAGTGTTTTGATCTGTGTGTCCTAGTTAATCCTGGCTGATAAGCTTTTCTGCAATGAAACTGGCTAATACTGTTAAAGTGCTTTTTTTTTTTTTTAAAAAAAATAAAAAATAAAAAAAATTCTTGGTTCAGAAACAGTTGATCGAATGATGTCCTCCTATAGTTCTATCAATGATCATGATGAAAAACTTGATTTTCATTTTTTTTGACCAATTTGCTTAATGTAAAGACAATACACTAGGCTTTTATTGAATGGGCTATTAGTTTTACCACTTCATCGTCACAGTTGGCTTGTTTAGACCTTTTCTGGGCTGATATTCTCATGGATAGTTCTGCGTCACAAGTTATGTTGGGTGCTTGCATGAAGAACTGGATGACGGCGATTGTCGGAATTTGTATGAATGTATTGAAGAACTTGATGGTGTTATGATTACATAACTATAGTTTATTGCATTATCTGTTAGGTTTGGTTGACTAAACTTAAATCGCCTGTTCTTAGTAACTGCGACCTAATTGTGACACTGCTTCACTCTTCATTCTACAGTTACTGCTCTCAATGTCTTGTTCACCAGCATGAATTCATCTCCCAACTCACTGGATGGACCGCAAGTGGTGGTGATCCATGTGGTTCAGTCATGGAAGGGTGTTACTTGCTCAGGTTCAAGGTAACACAATTGTAATCCAACTACAATCATGTTTTTTAGTTTAGTTGCTTACCTATCCACAATTCTTCTCTGTACTATTCTTGCATTTATTTAACCTTGTGTTCAGAAAACTTTTCGAATCTTGGACTCACTGGGAATATGGGCTATCAGCTCACAGTTTAACAGCCTTGACTGAATTGTAATAAAATAGTTGTATACAGTATTGGTTTCAATAACTCCTATGTCCTTGATTTTATTGTCTCCACAATTTGTGTTTAATTACTTTGCAAGTGACATAAGCCATAAAATTTGGAGGCAACAGTACTTATAACCTTCCTCCAAAATTTGCAGAGACTGTATTGCCCTTTATTACTTTTGACTTGTGTTTTCCAGTTAGTTTAAGTTTGATGGGTGAATGCACTTACATATATTGCTGCTGGCTCTCCAATTTTTTGCCTTCTATTTGGTAGTTAAAGATTTGTGTTTCATTTTCTTCTTTGGTTGGAGTGTGGATGATTCTTAGGCTCTTCTTGATCTTGTGCAGAAATCTTGCTAGTTGTAACTTCAATGGAGCCAGTCCCTTATTTCAATTTCTACTATGAAACCCTGGAAGCATGCTGTAAGTTGCTTGCTCTTTACTGGCTTATTTATTGGTATAATATTCATATGAATAGCCCAGGCTAAGATTATTTTCTGTGCATGATAATGGGAACCTTCAGCAACATCAATTTATGACAGCTGACTGTTGATTATTACACAGCTTACTTGCTCTCTCCACAATGTGAGTTGTTCTTTTTCACGTCCTCATTATATACATTATTGTTTCACTAACTTGCTACAATTGGGCTTTGAGTTGGTCTGAGAATGCTTTTTCATTATAAAACATTACCGATTTGCCATTATTATAGTTTTACTTGCAATGTTCTAGTAATTTTTGGGGTCCATTTAATTTTCCAAAATGCCTTAGTTAAATTTCCTTGCCTCAAAAATGGTTCACAAGATCAACATAAAAGTTCAAACTAATCTGCTGATGAATTTACTTGAGAACAGAGAACTCTACAGCAACTCCCCTGATTGATATCTCGCTTAAATGATGGCTCGTTTATATTGCTTCTTTCAGGGATCTGTCAAACATGCTCTCACAGCCTGATCTTCCACAATCAATGAGTTCTTTGTCCAGTTTTGAAACACCTTGTTAGTGCTCGCTCTTATATAGTTTTTCTTTTCTTATATTCTTTTCCTTTCTTTGTTTTACCATGCCAATGTCAATTTTCTCTTTAAATACAAACTGCTGGCTAAATTTGAAATATTATGCAGGCACTTTGCAAAACACCAGTTCACTGGCACATCAATGTCCTAGGGGACCTACCTCTTCAGTTTGTTAGTATAGACTGAGTTTCCCCCCTTTTTTTTCTTCTAATTTAATTTTTTTTTACAAGGGGTAACTTTAGAAGTGTATCTGTTATTAATTTGTGTTGGGTTGTTTTATATTCTCAAGGATGTGCCCAATAAACAAGTTCACTGGATGGGTTCAAGAGTTAAAAGGCATCATCTGCAGTAAGATTGTATGAACACTTCATCTCTGTGTTAAATAATTTTTGCAACATAAGTGGATTTTGACCTTTACGTGTTATTTGCAGGAAAAGATGTAACTCATGGAGCGCTGTGGCTTCACCCCCAGCTCCAACTCTGGTTCGCAGACCCCCACAAATCCGGGGATCATTCAAATCATCGAAGGGTTCGAGCTCTGGGGACGGAAAATCCGGTCTCAGTGCTGGTGCTATGTTGGGATTTCCTGGCATTTCTTGTGGGTTTGTAGCATTAAGTTTGGATTCCTTCTTATTAAGAGAAGAATGCGAAGAAATCATCTGACTTAGAGAAGGTTGACATTCATAAGCTTTTGTTGCCCCTGCTTGTCCAAATGATGCTCCAGGTTATCAGATCTTCGTATATTTTTTTTTTCCTGCCTTTTGTTTCATGCTTGAAGGCTAGACATGTTTAATTTTTGCTCTAAGATCAATGATATAAGAATGGATGTAGTGTGTAAAAATATATGTACTTGCATATTTTGCAGGACCTGTTTTGCCATACTGTTTTTTTCTGTCCATCGTATACTTATTGAAATATAACCTCCATATATATAATAAAATATCTGAGGCCCTTCCCAGTAATGATAAGGTTTAGGTACCCTCAACAGTTTCCACAAAATAAGGCAGATGTGACCATTTGGACAAACTTTAACTGTGACATATTTATGACTATGCAGTTATGTACTGATTGGAACCACATCCAGATGTCGTATTTGAATATTGACAATTGTCTCGATTTCTTCTTTTAGCTGTTTTAAAAATATATCTTGAATTAATAGATCCGTAATGAACAAAAGCAGTTGAATTCATTAAAAAAAAAATTAAATATATGAGGGTAGTAATGTCTGTAGGCAAAGCTGCATGAACCATACTCATTCTTCTGATGCAGAACAAGAAGTGTAGTTGGCTTTAAGAGTAAAGACAATAACTTAATATACTAGATGTACTGTACACTTTACGTATCTGCCGGTCTGTCTGTTATTAACGCTAATCCTTAATATTCCATAAACAACCCTTAAATGAACCCAGCCCTGAACGGTAGCCCTTTTGTCTATGTGGCGGTTCCAGACTATGTAGATTGGTGAAATATTGGCTATTCTTAATCAAAACTTGAAATAAGAAGATAAATAATAACTGCCGGATATGAATCTTACTGAATTGCCTTGAAAAGTAATCCAGAAGGCCAGAGTTTATCTGGACTTCAAAATGGGTCATAAGGAAATTAAAAGTTATGGCATGTGGAGCTCAAAACATAGTGCAAGATGACAAAACCAATCTCCTAGGGCAGAATGCAACATACATTTCTTTGGACACCAACTGGTGTAAGTAAAAGTCCGCTATGGAGTTATTTTGCAGTGCCAGAAAAATAACTTATAGCTGAAGCTAATCAAAATAAATGATTCATAACTTGGGCTTGTTGTGTTCACAAAGATTTGTATTTAATGTTCCGTAATTCTTCATAAATGTTTCTGTTTGCTTCACTTCAAAACTTGTGTTCCTTCATTTCTATCACTTTCAACTTTGAATGGTAAAAATTAGGTAAGCCTGAATTTGCGGAATTGAAGTCAGTTCATTCTTTCATTCCTCAATCAAACACAACCAACCCACGCTTGACCTTCCAGTTCCACTAGTTACTCTTAAACCACCCCCATTGGATCGTAAAAATCATTTGATGATGATGAAGACCTATCAATTAAACCTGTCGTCTCCAAAACTCCTACAACAGTCCGGCAATGTGAAATCATATTCTATAGCCTTGATCTACAAATGGCAACTGACAAGTTTCAGTGTTGAGAATTTATTGGAGAAGGGGTCCATAGGGCGTGTACTATCGTGCTCACTTTGATGATGGAAAGGTATATGCCCTGACTTCCTGTTAATTGTTATTCCTAGGATCAAAAACAATCATTGTTTATTAGCTGAGTGATTTTTCACTGTTGTTATATCAAACCGCGTTAAATTAATTGAGTGAAAATTTTTGACTAAACTCAGTCTGGTGCAATGAAAAAACTATAATTTGGTTGGAGGTTTGTTTTGTTGAATGTAAAGGAAATCAGCCATAGAAATTTGCTCAGAAAATGTTTGTAGCAACTAAAGCAGCATATTCCTCTATAAGTCCCATAGTCACTGTCTTTCAATCAATCAATTTTCCTGATTGAAAGATTTATATTTTTGTCAGGTTTCTTTTGCTGTGAAGAAGATAGACTTCGTCTGTTCTAGCCAACATCGTGATGATTTTACTGAGATTGTTGCCATAATTTCAAATTGCAACATCCAAATGTAACTGAACTTGTTGGCTACTGTTCAGGAACACGGGCAGCACTTTATTAATATTATGAGTTACACAAGAATGGCTCATTGCAAATGACTTCTTACATTTTGAGGATGAATACAACTAACCATTGCGTGGAATACCCGTGTCAAAATTGCTTTGGGGCAGTGCTCGGCTCTGAGTAAGTAAAATATTGAACATAGTAGAATCTTTTAATAACATTGCATAATCCTTCTCTACAAGCATCGAATCTCATTACATAGTTGACCCATTTTTAGACGTGCATGGTGTTTTTCGACATACATGACTTTCCTTATGGGGACAAATGCATGTGAAGTTCTATTCCAATGTGAGATAGAGAGCCTTGACCAAGAATACTTTAATAACTTTTTCTCCTTAATAAGCTGTACTCCATACGATTTCTAGGTTGTGAGTTTTTAACTAAGTAAGGCAGGGTTGCACTTGCACGTAATATACTCTGATGTGTTTGCAATGTTTCCTGATTACTTGTCAGTGGGATTTTTACCCGAATGTTTATTCGTTGCCAGGTACAAGTACATGAAGTTTGTTCACCTTCTGTTGTTTATATTTGAATTTTAATATATATTTTTAAAATAGTCAAATCATTAAGGGTATCTAGGTAATTTCATAGGGGGACACCATTGCTCCCCCCTTGACTTATATAATAGAGATAATAGAGATAATTAGTTCTTACTTTTAGAATCTTATTTACGGAATATTTAGTACTTAATTGTTATTTCCAAAATAGATTCTTCATGTATGTGTTGAAGATTAGGCTAAGATTAAGGGGTAACATTTCACAGAAAATGGTGGGATGATAATGCTTTTTTTTTTTAATATATAATTTACTTTGTACCGTTCTGTAAATATATTAGAAATAAAATACGAAAGCTCTGTTTGATAAATAGAGTTTAGAATTTAGAGTTACTGTATAGAGTTTTACCTTTTTGTTTATTTCATATAAGATTTGACTATCTTTTTACAAAAAGTGTTTGGCAAATTTAGTTGTTTAATAAAAACGGATTCCCTTTTATTTGTGTAAAATAACATTTATGTATACATCTAATAGTGTGTTGGGATGAATGGATGATGATTTGAAATTGGCAAAAACTAACAAGCGCCCTCGGTGCGTTGGATAAAAGAACTAAAAATGAAAATATTAATTGAATATAAAACATTAATTATTACATCAATTGACGCGTGATTTTGACATGCATTCTAAAATTTATACCACTTTAGGAAATGAATTTAGTTCTTATTTAACGTTCAGGGCGCCCGTTAGCAATATCGTTTGAAATTTTTTGATTTTGAGAGTTTTCACCCCAAAACTGTCTCTTGAAATCCATCTAACCAAACACCCTCATTAGAGTAAAAAACTACGAAGTATAATTGCCAAACATCGCTAGCCATTTAAGACTGATGTAAGAGAAATAAAATTTTTTAAAAAAAACTTTGTTCTGATTTAGGGGTGGGAATTTGTTTGTTTCCCTTCTTGGAATAATGGAATTGAAAGTATTTATGTCCTTTTGTTCTAAAATATTATCCAGCCCTTTTTATAGTCTTTCTAGTCAATTTGTTGTACTGTGTAACGTTTTTATAATTTAGTGGAAAAGAGTGTAAAACCACTTTTAACACTGAGTGAAAATCACAGCCACTCTTTTAATTGCTTTAGTCATCCGATCCTAAAACTATTTGCAAGTGATTAATTACCATGTATTTCTAATTATGTCCTTTTGTTCTTGTACTAATTGTATTTGTATTGATAGTCCTTTTCAATAAGATTAAGAAAAGATAAAGTGGGATTAACTATTTGAGGTAATTAAGTGGACAAGTGGTTTAATTAAGGTCTCTCGCTCTTTACCTATGGTATCGGAAAATTCGAGATTGAATCTTAGGATGAAAAAAATATTTCAATTGAGAAGAATGACGATGTGCATTAAGGTATCCGTTCAAATTTTCATAAGAAGTGTGTATTGTAAATGATTATTAGTTTCTCGTGTGAGTCGTGTCTTGTCTAATGCAATGAGAATTTCTTGTCATAGAATTAAAAGAAATTGAACATTCTTTTTCAAAAATCATAATATTGATTTCTACTCTTCAAAAACAAAATCCATACTCTATTTTTATACTCCATTTTTATGACCGTACGTCAATAGCAATTAGCAACAATTTAGCGGTCGCAAAGATGTAGTGCAGTTTAGTTTTTGAAATGCGAAAATCAATTTCATCCATAGTCCTTAGTCCTTCATAGTTACATCTGGGACTGATGGAAGTTAAGGATGAAAGACAGATGGCATGAATCACAGGAAAAAAAACACTCTACAATTTGGAGTAGAAGTAAAAATAAAGTATTAATAAATAATCTCCCAAAAAAAAAAGAATTTTTTTATAAAAATAAAATAAAATTCCAAGGCTGAATTAAATACAGGTTCCTCCATAATAAGTATGCTGACTTTTAGAGATCTAAAATCCTATGATTTCTTTAACATTGGCACTAATTAAAGAGATTACTGTCATTCTCAGAGCATTAAGTACTAATTATGTATGCTGCATAGAAAAGTGAAATTAGTAGGTGTTTTTCATCTTAATTAAAAAAGGTTGTGATATATACAACCCTTAGGGCTGCATATAAGAAGCCAAAAAAGGAAGGTTTTCAGAAAAATAAATATTTATGACATCAAATTTTGTGCATTTTTAACATAAATCTATAAATACTTATCATTTTAAGCAAGAATTTAATGCTTATATGCAACTCTAAGGACTGCGTATAGCATTTTCCTTAAAAAAATATACATTTTTTTTAGGCAAATCTAAGAAGATGGTGTTGTTGGCAGACAAGTGGGATACTTTCCTTAGACAATAATAATCACCATCTTTTACTTGATTTATGCTCTTTATTTGGGAAATAAAAACWCTTATTCTTTTGGCATATTGCCTTTCAAGTTTTTACCTGAGTAGGTAGAGAACACATATCTTAGTGTATATAAAATCTGTCTCTCTTAGATCTTTTATGCATTTCATTCTTCATCTAGGCTAAAAAAAAAGTTTTAGATGATAGTCGAGTCTTTATTTCAGTCTTTCAAAATATATTTCACAAGGAATAAATATACGTGTATAGTTTTGGACATTAGTTAGATTAGCTACTTAAATTTTTAGAATGTGGTGTCCAAAATTATCGATCGTATTATTGCATTGTGCAACTCTCTATCACTCTATGCATAAAAAGAAGCATCAATCCATGTGGAAAATAGTTTACTTTACTTTACATTTACGTAAATATAGGTGTATTATTACAATGGCTATCAAAATCACATTTTTATCAGTATTATGACTATTGTACACGATTTAGGACTTCAGCGGTGAAATACTTTTTTAAAAACCTACTTACTCCGTACATTGAAAACTAAGGTTAGGAAATAACAAYGCA
Organism: Bassia scoparia; assembly: GCA_008642245.1. NCBI lineage: Eukaryota > Viridiplantae > Streptophyta > Magnoliopsida > Caryophyllales > Amaranthaceae > Bassia > Bassia scoparia. The sequence goes on from SNQN01001904.1 coordinate 69,656, forward strand.
ARATCAGGCTAGGGTTCCTTTTACTTCAAACATTTTTTGGCCTAATATAATAAGGACCAAAAGTTGCTCAAACTTCAAGTTGATTCAATCATAAATTCATAATAATAAAGAAATATAATTGGAGTTTTTCCAATGTTTTTAATAGAGTTGCAAAATTCAATCAAATTTCAACTTTGCAAATGAGAAATTGAGAACCAGTAATGCTTGAATTGAAACTATAGCCTATTAGGTGAATCTAGTTTTATCAATCTATTTCATTTAGAACTAGTCATTTATTTATATATATATTAATCTACGTTAATTGGACAGTCGTTATATAATGATGATATATTGATATGTTCAACAAAGTCAAAATTCGTTCGGTGAAGTGTTAGCATTACATTATATAGTTTATACTATTTCATTTCATATGGTTTTTCCTCCCTAACAAGAAATGTATGTATTGTACTCCATATAAAACTATAAACTATAAATTAAAGAATTTAGTTGTTGGCGATTACTAAGTGTCTAAGATACAACTAATTATATATATACGGCTACCTAGCATTGCTTGATCCGGTGATAAAAAAAACCTTATAATTTTAATCAAAAGTTAGGGAGCGGCGTTGTAAGAATAGGGATGTTTTTAAAGTGTCTAATTCATCCACAAACTTAGCTCGGGTTGATCAGAGTAAGGTTCCAATCAAATTAAAACCGTTCAATTCCCCGACCTTTAAAAGTAAAGATTAATCACATACAACTACATGATTATATATAGCTAGCTACCCTTCATATACATAATTCAATACTCAACACCTAAAGGATCSGAGRGGGTAAATTCCTAATCAAATCCACTARATTTGAAATCYAGTGACATTTCCTATAATTTAGTTTAARTGGAGRAGCARCGTGGTCTTTTTAAAGRAAAATTTGAGATKATACGRTTTAAYCATCACATATTAATCCACTGGATTGATTAGTCACTCTTMTACGTTCCACCCAAAGTATGTGAATGTGACATATACACATTCYAGGTTACGTATGTATTTAGCTTGGAGGAATTATATATATACACTTTATACGATACTTCATTCAATTCATTTATTTTAATTATCATCTAGAACATCTTGACTATTTTAATATATAATTACTACTTTAAAATATCCCATTGTTTCACTACTGTATGATATGAAGCAAACGCGCAAATCTTACATTCAACTCACACGTAGCTGCTAATTATGACACGTAGAATTGATTGATTGGTATGATAACATACTTTTCCCGTTTCAGAACCTCGCTATACTTGTTATTTTAGGAAGTTTCACACTACTTGCTACACTTTTTTTTTAGGAAATAAACTCTTTCTATCTCTCTCCTATCACAGGTGTCCCTTTTTTTAAAAAAACTTTATATCTCTTTCCTATCCAAAAAACTGAAAAAATGTGGCGAGTTTTCTGAAACGGATGAAGTATATTAGAGTATTAGACGATGATGTAGTAGGTGGGTCTTATACAAGTATCAATCTTTGAAACGAATGAATAGGTAGGTGATTGCTTACAACAAACCATCTAATTAATAACTAAACTACAAATTACTTGTCACAACGTACTCATTATTGTTCATTAGGGTACTAATTAATCAGAATCTAACAGTTGTGTTATGACTAGGATTACGATTATAATTTTCAAGGATTTGATGGTTTGATGTGTGAACTATATATCTATATAGTTGGAATTGTATATATATTGCTTAGGGTGTAAGAAAATGTTTTAATATATGTGAGAAAAATACCCATTAACTAAATTACTTGATAAAATTTTACTTTTTATTTTGGTAGGAAAATAAGCTGTATAATCAAAGTAGGAAGCGAAATTTGAGAAGGATTGAATCGCTGCGCTGTGGTATGGTGGTCACTGTTTTCGAAGGAAGTTTCGCCCCAATTACGTGCAGTTGGCTACGCGGCGTTTGTCCTCCCAAGATTAACACATCACTCCCTAATTTGTGCACTCGAGATAGGGAGTTGGAACTGTAATATTGCTCAGATCAGAAAGAGAGGAGAAGTGTTTTTTATGTACCTAGAACTGATTGGAGAGGAAGTATTATATAGGGCGAGGGTGGAAGCCAAAACGAGCAGCAAAAACTGAAAGGAGTAACGGTTGTGGCATTAAACTTGAGCGGGAATCAAGGATACACATTGATTGTGTAACGATTATAGAATAATTACAAAAGAATTTGAACAGATTCCTCATTCCTTGTAACTGTCCAAAAATAAAGGACTCGGTCGGACCCAAAAATATAGTCACACCACACCGTGCACGTGTCACGAACATGAGCTCGAGCCAGACAGCGGCGCGTGTGTGACACTACTCAATACCACCCCTCATACCTAGCCTAATACAATATAGTACAAATTGTGTTCTCCTATATAAACAAGTGGAAAAGATGAAAATCTTCCAATGTGGGACGACAAGACAAAAAAACCCAAAGTAACTACCTTTGTATTCCCATATTTCCAACACTATTTACCGATGACGTGATGTTATGACTTTTACGTGARAAGAAGAACACGAATTTAAAAGTGTGTGTGGAGGACGGATATCACCACTTGACACAGAGTTGTTGTTTTGTTGTTGATGTATGATTATACGGCCATGTTTGTTTCTAACGGTAATGCCGGATTGCCGGTGGGCGTATGCCTGGACTAACGGCAGTAAAAGCTAAAAAGTCTCAAGTTTTGTTAGTTGATGTATGACTTTTCATCTTTTTCTTTTCACAACAATACCAAAAACGGAAAATTCCTAGTCAATTCAATGGATTGACAATTCAATGACATTTTGGTAAATAAATGGAAAAAAAGAAAAAGATAAATGGCAATGTTGTAAATAAAATATTCAATTTATTTACTAAAATGCCATTGAATTGACAATTTTTGTCAATCCATTGGATAGATTAGGCATCTCTCAACGAAAACACCAGTGAATGAGTTGAATCATGAATGTCCTTTTTGGCTACCAAACTATGATAACCGTTTTTAATTTAAACAAATAACACATCATTACCCAATGTAATATTCCATCTCCTACTTAATTCACGTTTGGACTTTAGGATAAAGTTGCTTCATCATTAGGAAATTAAACTTTCATCATCATCTTACTTTGCTGTTTTTTTCCCCCTCAATTGTATACAGCTAATTCTTACCGTTTTTTTTCTAATCTACTACTGTATTAGACGATAACTGAACTGATTTTTGTACGTAAATTTAGAGGGGATTTGAAATCAGCTGACAGCCCGACGTAAATTGGTGTAAAAAAACTCTTATCACGTACTCCTTTCAATTTTTAATATTCTGTACATTTACTATTCGAGGAAAAAAATTAGGAATAATGTATTATAATGTGAATGGGGTAAAAAAAGTAGGAGAGAGTGTGCGTAAAAGGAAAAAGTATGGAGAAGTGGGGGTAAGTAAGAGAATACGTGGTCAAAAAGTAAGAGAGATAATGTTCCAAAATGAAATAAAACACAATGCACAGAACATTAAAAATCGTCAAAATGATGAAATTGCACAGAACATTAAAAATCGAGGGAGTAGATAAAACCGAATAATTTAACTTAAAATAAGTAAACAAAAATGAGGCCTTACATTATTCGAATTAAAAGTAGTAATGAYCATCTCATTTCATATGAATTACGAGTTTKAAGTGTACATGTATTAATGTATAGCATAATCATCATTTTCAAAAAGATATTCATAGAGAACTTGATAAACTAAAGGGGAGTGACATATACAGGCTGCTAGCGAGCTTTAGTTCTTATTGTATGTATCCATAAATTAGGGAATATTCGTAATTTATTATGACAAATGAACACACAAATTNTAAAAATCGAGGGAGTAGATAAAACCGAATAATTTAACTTAAAATAAGTAAACAAAAATGAGGCCTTACATTATTCGAATTAAAAGTAGTAATGAYCATCTCATTTCATATGAATTACGAGTTTKAAGTGTACATGTATTAATGTATAGCATAATCATCATTTTCAAAAAGATATTCATAGAGAACTTGATAAACTAAAGGGGAGTGACATATACAGGCTGCTAGCGAGCTTTAGTTCTTATTGTATGTATCCATAAATTAGGGAATATTCGTAATTTATTATGACAAATGAACACACAAATTGTCAAAAATAAACAAAAATAAGTTGAAAAAAAAACCTAATATGACAATAGGATAATTAATCAACAAACAATTGCGTGAGGTAATCAGCTCTCTTCTTTTGTGTGTTAGTTGACTCCAATAACATATATAGGATGACATTAGGACTACTAATAATGGAATAATATTATGTAATAATAATAATGTATAAGTGGTTTGGTTAATTAGTGACTTAGTGGTGACCATGTAATATGGCCAGTAAGGAATTGCTTGCATAATGACATGCACAATATCATTGAATAACAATGTTGTTGATTAAGTTGGTCAACGCCATGCATTTCATGTCCAAATACTACTATTTATCAATTCAAAGTTTCAACTCTAAATATATACTACTCATTATTCATAATTTAATCGGATATTAAAATTTTTGTAGAGTATTGTACGTTCTAGGAAGTTTCTCTTTTCTATTTTTTTAATGTTAAGAGTTTGAATTTCATTCGATCTTTTTCTAAGTGATTGTATTGACCTTGTAATTCATTCGCGCCAAAAGCACATACAAGAATCAAGGTGTACATGTGCATGTATGCTTTGTGAATTGTGATGCATACATTAAATATTAATTAATTAATTAAAATACAAATTGACTATTCATAACATACCGTACTGTCGTAAAAGTAAATTCAAGTAAAATATACAAGTATACAACTATACACGATTGAAGCTCACAAGATCAATACCTATGCTACTTCGACACTCAAAATTCCATGCTTATCAATGTTACTACTCCGTTGACACTCTGATCTCATTTACCTAGTAAATCCCATATCGCACATTGTATTGAATATAACAAGACACTTAGAGACTGATAGAGTATACTTCGTATATTATATTGGTTGAGGCTCATAAATATATTATATATCCTATCACTCCCCCTCACAAGCACACATATAATGAGCGATGCCGACACTTGAACACCTGACCACCTGTACGTCCAAGATCAACAACAACCTCAACCATCTATATATAGCAAATTAGCAAGTTAAACCTCACAAGGCAAATCAACTAACAGTACGTTAAACACGTCAAAACGTAACAACCCAGCAAAATCTAGAGTAAAAGAACAAAACAAAACTAATTAAAAAAAAAAAAAATGCCCGTTACAACGTAGGAGTAATAATGCATGAAAAAGGACTAAACCAAAAAAAGGTAAGCTTTTCTCATACAAATGTACAAATATCATGGAATCCTTCACATGATCACCTCACCATTTTTCCAATGCAAACCGTACACGTGAAGAGACACTCTCTTTTATATACCAATTCATGCATTTTAATCATGTACTTATAATAAATTTATATCATATAATTAAGAAAGAAATTTGCTAAAAAAAGGTGAAAAATAAAAATAAAAACAGAAAATAATGGGGAGTAAAGATGAAGGAGATGATGATGAAATCAACGGCGGGGAGGAGTGGAGGTACTTGATCGTACGGCCAGAAAGAGCCGGAGTTGGGGATTTATGGAGGTTTTGGAGAAAAGGGGATGCTCAAAGTGGGTCCACGTTTATAAGGAGCAATTGTTGCAATGATGATGATGATCAAATTGAGGATGATTATGGACCGTCTGATGATTTAGATGATGGTGATTGGAGATCATTGTTTGATGGAAAGGATAATAGGTGGGTGATAGTGGTATCAGTGATTGCAAGAAAGTTGATTAAACTGTTTGGTAAACCCTTGGAATGGTTTGGTTATTTTGTGGATTTTTTCCTTAATCTTCTCTCTCTTAATGGTAACCTCATTGGCTTGGCCTTCAACTTCCTCCAAGGTATTATCAACCTTTCTTTTTCTTCCTTACGGCCTTATTTGGTAATCGGCCGTTGATTGCTTTAAAATATATATATATACTTCCTCTGTTTTTTATTAGTTGCATCGGAAAAAAATAATGCAGGAAAGGTGGTGATTCCGGAGAGAGGTACAACAACGTTCATAAGCTCGATAGGGCATTTAGATGGGCGTATTGACTTGAGTAAGAATGACAATTTTGAMGGAGGTCGATCAAGCAATGAWAACATAGAGTTAGAGAGCAACAAGTCATTTATGGACCTTTGCATAATGGCTTCCAAATTAGCTTACGAGAATGCAAGTGTAGTCAAAGAAATCGTGGTTAGCCATTGGAAGGTAAGTATTCTTCTATAACTCATAAGTAAGAGTGTAGCAATGTTCGTCATAACTCATAAGTAACCTAATGAGTTTCAATTCAGGTCAATTTCAGGTTATGAGTCGTTTTTCAATTCAGGTTATTTCGATTCAAGTTTAGGACAGTTCAATTAACCTAACGGGTTACAACTCAAACTGACACTCCTAAATGTGGGTATGAAATTGTAAGATAGAAAGGTTCACAAATGAAATTAGTAAAAAAAGTGACGTGGACTAATAAGATCAGGAGAGAGATAAATGAGGAGCCCACGAATGCGGATGCTAATGTAGTACCAAAGTGGGTGTTATGGTTGCTACGTGCCGACTGCCTAGGGTGGAGGCAATGGATTGTTGGGGGGCAAATTTTTAGGAGGCCCGCCTCTCAACCCACCAATGTGGCAAGGCATATGCACAAAACCTCGTGACCACACAACACACTATTCATGGTTATCGTTGCATTAGGCCCAACTCCTAGAAGCTAAAGATTCCGTTAATAATAAGTCATACGACATTTACAAGAGAAATCGAGAATATTGAATRCAATAGATATAAGCCGTTAGTGTTATATGGAGTATTATATTTCAATATTAATTATTAAAAATTTCTGCAATTCACTTTGTATGCATTTTAAGGTCTAATTGTCTAAACAATCAAAYTAGTCTTTTCAAAGTACAACATTTGACGTGGGGGTATTATGATGTAAGTTGAATTTGTAAAYACTTGCAAATCAATTACTGAAGTGTGTTCGTTTTATTAATTTCTCTTCTGAAATTGAAGCAGATGCATTTTGTGGGCTTTTACAATGGTTGGAATGGTAAGCCCTTGCCCTCCTTTATGGATTCCATATACTCCTTCCGTATCATAATTTTAGCAACGATTTGACATAAAGTACAGAGAAAAAAATGTGGAATCATTGCTAGAATTATGATACGAAGGGAGTAGTTCATCGTCTGATACAGAGTACTACTTTAAAAAGTTAAGCTTAATTAGCATTCGCTTGCAATATTTTTYTGCAACATAATTCAATGAGCATAGTTGTTATGTCATGCCAATTTTTCTGATGACCCTAACAAATGTGTGTATGTATATATGTTTGTTTTGACAGATTACCAGCAGCAGATGTCTACTCAAGTGTTCATTCTCTGCGACAAGCCTGTAGATGCTAACATCATATTAATCAGCTTCCGAGGCACGGAACCTTACGATGCTGATGATTGGAGTACAGATTTCGACTACTCCTGGTACGAGATCCCACTGATCGGAAAAGTTCACATGGGATTCTTAGAAGCCTTAGGCTTAGGCAACCGAACTGATAGCCTGTCTTTCCGACTAAATCTCCTAGAGGCAAAATCCAACAGAGCTGCTTCTGCCCCTTATATGGCAAAATTAACAGCCTACAWTGCTGTTAAAACCAAGCTTACAGAATTGTTGGAAGAGCATAAGAACGCGAGATTTATTGTTACAGGACACAGCTTAGGCGGGGCTCTAGCTATATTGTTCCCGACTGTACTGACCTTCCATGAAGAGAACAAAATGATGGAGAGGCTGTTGGGTGTGTACACGTTTGGACAATTGGACAGCCGAGAATTGGAGATGGGAAGCTAGGGAGGTTTATGGAAGATAAACTCAATAAGCCTAAGCTTAGGTACTTCAGGGTTGTGTATTGCAATGATGTTGTTCCGAGGCTACCTTATGATGATAAAACTTTCTTGTATAAGCATTTTGGAGTTTGCCTCTACTACAACAGCTTTTACGACCAAGAGGTAACCTTCATGTTAGTGTATGAACTACYTGTATATCGTGCAGCAGATTATTAGTGTATGAACTACTTAAGTTATTGGCCTTTTACAAGCAAGTAAAATTTACTGATGGCATTTTGTTTCAATGTACATATGGGTCATATGTTGTGTTGTGATGGAATACACTCGAATGTGCAGAAAGTGGAAGAAGAGCCGAACAAGAACTTTTACGGGATCAGATACCTGATTCCAGCACACATGAATGCTGTATGGGAGTTGATCAGAGCCTTCACAATGCGCTACATGTATGGCACAGATTATGTAGAGGACTGGTATTCGACGCTCTTGAGGGTAGTAGGACTAGTGCTCCCAGGCATCTCTGCTCATAGCCCAAGAGATTATGTCAATTCAGTGAGGCTAGGAAGACAGCACGCGGTCCAAATGGCCTCCCTCGATTAGCTTGCTTTGTGTAACATACTTRTAATGTTCTTGAGGCGGCTTTGTATGCATTTSTAAGGTGTATACATTGTGCTTGATGATCAGTTTTGCTTCAGCTAGATTCTTAATCTGTGTTGAAAGTGGTACAAAGTTTTTTTTGTTTTGTTTTTTTTTTTTGAAGAAATAGTACTTTCTTTGAATTTTAGACTGTCATTGTTTTGGAAATGAAACTTAGTTCACCTTGAATTTGCTTCTTAGGAGCCTAAAGAGTGGCTGAGTGGGTTATGTCAGCCAAACAAGGAAAATCCATAAAAACTAAAATCCTATAACATAAAAGCCATATAGTTTGATGTGTTAGAAATTGGACAAGAGGAAAGTTGCGGACATTCACTCCAAGGCACGGAAACTACGTTTTGTTGATTCAGAGCAACTCACTTTGTTGATTTTCAAAGTGAATTCAGAAAGAAAACTTTGTGAGTAATTTGTAATGAACACTCTAGGAAAAGTTTGCAAGAAATTTCAGAGAGAAAGCAAGTAACAAGCAAGAAAGCTTAAGCGATTTCTGTGTACTTAACAAATGAATCAAGTGCAGCTATTTATAGGCATTTAGGAGCAATTCAAACGGTCAAATTCAAGCTTGTAACCCTCGCAATTAATGCACAATCAAGCTGAATCAATTTGAATTAATTGTGATTAAAACCACTTTATTCTCATATCAATTGATTTGCAAAACTGCAACAGCTCTAAACTGATTAAATCACCATAATATTGCATTAATAAGGCTTACAACGGACAAAACATCAACGGGTAATGCGTGAGTCACGCGTTCGACCCTTGAGGCACGCGTTTGTTTACACTTTGTTTTCCCGATTTTCCCAATCTCCTTTGCCTCGTTTGTCCTTCAAATTACTTCCAAATATTCATTGCTTAAGGTCCATTTATGTATAAATGTTCCAACATGATGGAGTAGACGTTTTGCGATTTTATTAAGTTTAAATTGGTTTTCACGATAAAAATAAACAAATAAATGAATTGACACCTAAAAAATAACATAATTTTTAAATTGGTGGATGCTAGAAAATTACTTAGCGTGTTCGATAGAAAATTACTTAGTTTAGGATGCATAGATACAATACCCATACGAATACATATCTTAGCGTGTTCGATAAAGGTTCATTCGACGTTGTTGTGATTTTCTTATTAAAGACTTAAAGTCATGTAAAATACTTGCTTAGATTTATTTAAAATGTAATAATTCTAAATTGATAAATTCAAAACACTTTTTCTACTCCCTCTATTCCTTGAAGAAGTTACCAGTCACTATTCATACGCTTCCCAATGCATGTTTTGTATCGTYTATATCTTTAGTTGTATATTTGTAAAAATTATAATGATTGAATATTAATAATGTATTCATCAACCCGAATCAAACAAGACAGACCCTACATGACTATATATATTCTTATAAAATGATAGTTATTCACAAGATTCTCTTCACTTGTGAATAGTCAAATAAATGCATATGGTAGGAAATTCAAGAAACGGAGAGTACTAAAAGTTTCTTACTTCCTCCGTTTTTTATTAGATGTCTCAGTTTCTATTTTAGTAAATTTGGAATTATTTGTCCCACTTTGATTTTTTTCCCTTTCAAGATATGAGAACCACAATAAATTATCATATAATCCCCACTTACTTTCTACTTTTTTAGGGTTCACAACCTATTTCTCTCTGCCTCTCTCATCTATGGGTCCCACATATTTTATTAAATTACTCATCAATTCACCTAATCACTTACCCAAAATTTTGAAAAAAACGGAGGTAGTACATACCAAAACTGAAAATAAAAAACGATAAAGGGCATATATTGGTTATTTTTATTTTTACTTCATAAAAAGGCCCAAATTGCAACTACTTATTAATTATTATCGTATGTGACTCCGAAGAATATAAGGCATTTCATGAACTCACGAACTGAGCAAAGGAAGCAGCGACGGCAAGCAGAGGCGCACACTTGCCTAACAAGTCTTTAAATTTTTAAGGTAAATTTGCAGTTTTTAGTATTTCAATTGCTTAATTATTTAGCAAATGATCTTTAATTTTTGTTGTTGTCCGTTAATTTTGAAGGTAAATTTCCAGTATTAATTATGTTAGTGATTACTTTAATTCAATGTATTTAATAGTTGAGCTTTGTAGATGTGATTCTTGTTATTCATATCTTTGCTACTTGAGTAGTTTTCTAACTTCAACTAGTATTTTGGTTCGAGCAATACTTTGAATTAACACGTCTTTTAATTTTTGACGAGAAAACAACTAAAATTAATTATTGAATTAACACGTCTTTTAATACATACCATAAATAAGTATAAAAATTAATTTGTAATGATTTTTTGTCAAAAACCTATAAATTATTTTACCTAAAAAAATTTATGAAGGAGAGTAAGAATGTTCAAAAATTTCTGATCCGGTTAATAGCTGAAACACCTCTAATACTACTCACGGACGCTAGGGTTCCATTAGGATTTCATCCATTTCAACCATGAAAGCTAACTAATTAAATATTAACCAGTTAAAACTAATTAATTAACTTTATAATTAAAACTAATTAAAAAAATTAAAGTAAAATTAAAACTAATTCATCGTTTCACTTTCTTACTTGCTCTTTCTTTGTCCTCTATTCTTATCTTTCTGCCTTCTTTAATGTCCTCAAGTCCCTCAACAACAAAAACAATAACATAGAACACTAGACAAATTCGAACGACAACTAAAATAATTAAATTTGAAGAAATTCGAATTTGATCAATAATAACAAATGGCAGTACGCAAAAGAAAAAGACGAAATAATAGGGAAAATGGAGCGTTTGTGTTCGAATATCTTATTTGCAAGCAAACGAATACACACATTCCACGAACCCACAGCCACCACCCACGACTCCAACCTAGTTTCGAACACACGAACACACATAACCCACGACCACCAACCCACGCGACCCGTGACACACGACTCACTGTGCCAACCCATGAACCCACCACCCACAAGCAGGAAATAGAAAAACTAACATTAATTCGTAATGTTCTTGATATTAATTCGACCAAACCAGATTCGAATTGTTGTTGTTTTTACTTGTTCAAATTCGAATTTGAACAAATTGTTGTTCTTGTTGTTGTTTAAACTCGAAATCATTCAAAGTCGAATTTTTTGTTGTTGATGGCAAATTTGTTGTTATTGTTGTTCGAAATTATTGTTGTCGTTGTTCTAATTTGTTGTTGAT
>SNQN01001905.1:0-11765 GCA_008642245.1 Bassia scoparia
AGTGGTGGCGGAAGGTGGCGGAAGGTGGCGGAAGTAGGAGAGAGAAAGAGGGGAGAGGAAGGAGAACCAACTTGGCAATAGAGTGTGGTCACATGTAAGAAAGTGGGTTGGATTATAGGAGTAATTTTTATTTTTATTTTTTATTTTTTATTTTTATTTTTTTAATTTTATTATTTTTTGGTATAAAAAGAGAATTAATTATGATTAATTATTAATTGGGGGTTGGACTGTTGGGGGGTGTTGACAAATATTGGACACAATTTTTACAGGTTGTTATTATGATTGGTTGTGTATATTTGGGTTTGGCTCTTTCGGAATTTGGATGTGTACTTTCTCTTCGGATTTTACGTGGGATCGATACTCATTCTCGTTCTTTTGGCTCTTTATATGGACACAGAAAAATTATCGCTTTCATTTGTTTGCGACATTATATATTTTGGAAAGTTGTGTGAATTGTCCTACATTTGACAAAAAAAATAAAATATAATTTTAAATTACAGTTATTTAGGATTTACAATAGTTACATTTGTATTTAGCGTAATACGGAGTGATAAATATAAGGCGATCAGCCGATCAATGAGCTAGGTTCATATCAGTCCTTCCAACTTAAAAACATGTGGATTGTGAGTTTATGACAACTTAAAATATGCATTTTTATGTTAAAAAATGAAAACCTTATTGGACTACTTATCTAACAAAACTTATTTATTAGTCATCGTCTTTCTATTTTGGTGCACACACAATATACCTTCTGCGGTTCTGCCCCTCTCTTTTCTAGTACTTAAGATTAATACTTTACACAAACCTAGTGAGATTCTAGTATAAAACCAATTGGCGATATAAGGAGTGGTTCATCAGACCTATATATTAATTTTCATCTCTCTAATCTTTCAATACGAGACACGTGTGAAATATAATCTTAATACTTCACAACTATACTCATCATAGAGTAATTAATAGAAAGTATGTTAAAGTGATAAATGGAATATTGGATTGGTGAAGTATATAAAATGTACTTTTACATTTGAACAAATCCTAGATTTTTAATGATTTATATACTCTTTTTATTAATTACGTCAAATATTGCTAGTACTTACCTTATTATGAATCAAACATGCCCAACTTATTCAACCTTTTAATTTACGGATTTTTGATGATGTGTCCCTGTGGATTCATTTTATTCACCGATTATAATTATGGTTTAATAAATTCACCTAGTATCCCTCGGGTTTCAAACATTACACCAAATGTCATTAATGAATAATAGAGTTAAACTTTAAATGGCGTATGATATTATTGTATGTTTGAAATCCGAAGGGTACCCAGTGAATTTGTAAAACCATAAGGGTATCCGGTGAATAATATGAAACCACACGATACCTCGTGAAAAATCATTTTAATTTATTGACAAATAGTTTTTCTCTAATCATCAACCAATTAATTATTTTAGCAACTGACGTCCCATTTCAATAATTGAATCTCTTTCTCATCATCGTCCTTAGTGACTCTCCAACACCAAAAATTATCGACARATTTTACTTTGTCACTACTAGAGAGTGGTTTCATCCACCTTTCTTGAAATGCCMAAATCAATTTCATACAACATGATCGAGTTTGGCAGTATGCAATATAGAATACCAACTCTCTCACATGGTTAGATAACATTATTCTAGTTTTAAGGAGCCTCCCAAAAAAATAATAATACAAGTATGTATTTATATACATAAAAAATAATTACTATATTATTATTTTTCTTTGTTTTTTTGTAATTGGTAGAATCAAAAATATAAATAATAATATTATTGTTTGAGCAAATCAACTTTGTCATCGATCCTTGAAAAAAATAAACTTATTATAAGTAAGGTTGTGTGCATGAGAGAATATTGAGTAGTATGTTTGGACATCGAGACATTTTCCTCGATATATGTTTTTTTAGGCTATCATTTCTTCATTGTCCTCTTATTCCTCTTATTTTTTGGATTAGTCACTTTCCACCTATAACAACACATTTTAGCTTGCTCTTCTATTCGTTTTCGTTTTTTAATTATTATATAATCGGACCGTCTATTCCTCTTAAGAATGCACAATAATTTTATTTTGTGTACATAAGAAGTCGTTATGTGGCCACCTGCATCGTTTGTGATTATCAACGATTTAATTAGCTCTTTTTATTTATAGATTTTTAAAATAATTTAATTGTACGAAAAGTTTCAAATAACTTGATCTGATATATATTCGTACGGCTAAGCTTAGACTTTATTGAAATTTATGTCGTCGTCCGTTGTTGTGATAGATTATTTGTTGCACCTTACTAAGTTTTTGGTCAAAAGCTTTATTTGAATAACTTTATAAAACGCATAATAAGGAATTGCCACTCCAATTCTTCAAATAACTAACTTATGTAGCAATCCCCCACAACACAATTAAAACAAATAGTTCCACCAAACAAGTTTCAAAATCAATAAGAAAAACATACATTGATGAAATGATTCCTCCACTAATTCTTAAAAGGTGTATAACACTAATATAATGCTAGATTTATGGAAAAAATACATAAAAGAAAGAATGTACAACAATATTTATTTGACGAGAATTTTATATGAAATGATTTATGAAGATGATATACTTTTACCCCATGACCGTTACAACATTGTGTTTTATTGGAGCACTTCGAGCTACAAAGAGAGGTACATATATACACACCATTTATTTTAGGTGGCATTTTGAGTATAAATACTCCAAGAAGAGCTCATATTTATACACATTGAACTCTTTGGCTATAAAAATGTAAGAAAGTCGGCCCATCAATACCCCCAATTAATTAAGTTGGAGAAAAACTGAGGTAGCATAAGGTAGCTTTGATGACAACTTCATCATCATTAATCAAAAGTTGAAGCATGTGAAATCGGCGTTCATTATACAAAAAAAAAACAAAAAAAAATTATTGAGTAACAATGTAGAGTTGGGTATGAATCGGGCTGACACGAGAGCCAGCTTGACACGACACGAGTTGAGCACGATCTAACACGTGCCACTGCCGACACGACAAGACACGAGAGACACACCAACATGGGTCGTGCTGGGATGCCGGCACGGCCCATGCCCACCTAACAAATGCATGTACATATATGACAAAAATTACTACCACAAGACTGCTTAAAAAAAGTGAGAGAAAGTTAGGAATGGCAAGAATAAGGCAGCGTTTGGGAGGGCATACTTTGAGGGACAAGGCACTTTCAAAGAAAGAGCATGTTTTTTGGGTTTTGGTTAATTGATGGAAAGAGACATCACTCCAGTGTGCAATGGGCATGCACCCCTTTGTGGGCACACCTTCCTCATTCTTATATTAGCCCATGGAATCATATGTAACCACCACTTATCCTTACTTTCGTCTAATTTTGGACCCACAACACTAATCATCACTAGCCCACCAACTCTCGAATCCGGCCTAAAACGTACCTTYAACGGACTAACGGACTGTTGARCGTATATCCCACGTGTGTCCGACATTGAAAGAATGGAGAGATAATGACTAATAAAYAAGCTTRGCGGKCTACTCCTTATATTACCAATTGGTTTTATAATGGARCCTCGCCGAGCTTGTGTATATGGTTATACTCTCCTTGTTTTCGGGCTTGTGTTAGGCCCARCGAAGTTTGTCACRGACCCTGTTCCCTTCAGGCTAACCACAAWTTYGTCACTYGATTCAAGAATGCAACSTTAAAATCGAGTGTATTCCGATTATCATCTAAAGAAACCCGTCGATGGTGATCCTTGAAATCGCGGATGATTTAGAATACAATAATCCATGTGACTATGAGGAGTTTRTAGTGAAGCAATGATGATTAGGGTGTGTTGGGGTTAATTAATTACCTTGGATGTTAATTTTACTAAAGCTAATTAAGCCTAATTGAAAGTGATTGCTGGATGGTAGGGTGAATTGGGTTGCATGCTTGTTGTCCACTTTAATTACGTGTTAATCATCCTATTCATCATGCTTCATTTCGCGGGACTTGCTAACTTCAATCGCAAGGAATTAAACACTTGTGCTCCTATATATAGTATAGTCCCTATCATTTGATTTGCTCCACTTTAAAAAAAAAAAAAAATTTTAAAAAAATATTAATTGTTGACGTAATGGTGAATGAAATTACATTGGGTGTTTTATTTTGTCCCATACAATGACAACTGAAAAAAGGGGTTAAATCTAACTATTCAAAACCGAGCTTTGGATTCAATTTAGCTCAAAATTAAAGGTTGAAGTACAGAGCAAATTTTTGACATCATATATTTGGACAAAGATTATAACTATTGTATCGTTAGGAAGTCGAAATATACTTTATGTATAAGTTTTTTCGTTATTTAAAAGTTAAAAGTATGAAAAATTGCGTACATTTATAACTTTCGGTTAAACATGACCATCGATAATCAAATGCAGTTTCTTATTTTTCTAAAAGAAAAATGCCACAGAATAACGACACGTCATATTATCGACAAGATGTTCATACAAGAGAGTCAAATCAATCAAAAGAGCAACAACCCCATAGGCCATTACATTGTTCCTTTTGCCTATTTGTTCATGTATTTGTGTGAGGTCCTCATAATCCCAAATGTTGAATCAAACCAAAGGACACCAAATTGCAGCTCTTTATTATCACTATTATGAACAAACAATTGATGCCAAAAGACCAACAAATCAAAAGTCGGTTCATTAATTCAAAACTTCAAGTGGTAAGCAACTTGATGTCGCTTAAGAGAGGTCTCGAGTTCGAGTCTCGCTGTATGCTGAAATTCTTGTTGGGAGACTCACTCACCATAAGCTAGGTGTGCAACCCGGGTCGAATCCAAATATAATCGGAGCTAAATTTCGGTGAATCGGGTAGACAAACTTTAAAAAAATTGATGAAATCAACATGGCAATATCAATATTGCCTCAAAAAAATTGAGTACATACAGTCTAATGATATGATTTTTACCTTACAAAGTTACATATAATCAACAAGAAACAAACAAGGAACAAACTAACAAACCATCTACAAGACTACAACATAGTACTTCAAGGCTTACTATCATGTTGCCATTTACAGCAAAATTGCCAAAATGTCATATACAAAGATCAGATTAGTCTAATAAAGGCGGTATGCTTAACGACATAATTCTTATTAGTCCGAAAATTTGGATTACAACTCTATGTTACATGAACATAATGTACAAGTATCGAACTGTGCCAAGTTCAGGACATTTTTTTCCCCCTTGGAATCTAAGAGGATTAGGCTAGATATCGAAGATAAGGCTTGGAAGAGTGTTCTACAAGCTGGCAAAGATTGTGATCAGGTCGAAAAAAGTTTAAGTTGATGGTTGAGACCTAGTCATAATGATCTAACATGGACTCATCTGTCATGGACCCTTTGCAACCACGCACTTCGCCTTCCTACATACCTCCCCACTTGTGAGGGAACTATAACAAACAATGGAACAATCCAATAGTAGTAGTATAATAGAATGTATAATACAAATTGATGACAATGATACGAAATTTCTTTTGGTTATGATTTTAGAGCATAGGAATAAGTACAAACAACATCACATCGAAAATTTATTATTCAAATTAAACCGTCTCACATCATTGGAGTCCTGTATAAGGCTAACCTGTTGAGTACGTGTCGACTATGCAACCTGATAGAGAATATATTATATTTAATTTTCGAGCCTCAATCATCAGCTTAAGTTTTTGATTGAGATGATCAAATTCACAAGCCAGTRAAATACACCTCGCCTTTGTTTTCTTATCTTCACAACCTTCGCCCGTCTTTGTGTTACAYCTTATCACCATTAGTCGAACACCGTATATGATACGGAGTTGGTGACATTACCAACTTACAAACAGATGAAATATCAAACTTATCCATTGAATGAATTGAACTTCGGAACCCGAGGAACAACGTAGATATATGTGTGATACTGCCAACCACAATACCATGATGATGACTTGCATCGTGATGTTGTATGTTGTGTGCTTGCACTCTAAAACAGCAAAACAGATTCGATACCCAACCATAAACGGAGTATTATTTGTTGATTTGTTCTGGACACACAAGTTACGAGTGCTATGTTGCTCGGACTTTTCATTTTACCTCTATTACCTGTGTCACATTTTTCGACACTCCAACATGAGTATAGTCACTTGACACATCAATTTGGGCTGAAATTATGAAGAAAAGAGTAGTCATAATTTAGCCCAGTTGGGCACTAGGAAACATACCCTTTGTGGCTATGTCCGACACTAGTATCCGAGTCAGAGTAGCATAGCACAATTTGATTGAAAACTTGGACTATGTTCCAACACTTTTTTGTATGTAACAGTGTAACACAAAATTACAGGAAAATGAGCTTAATTAGGAGATAAGATGCATTTCCTTAAACCAGGCTGTGAATCATTGAAGTTCCTACATTTAAGTTTAACGACTGCCTTGGATACAACAATCTAAGCTTAGGTAAGAAAAACATAGGGTTAAACATCGAGATGATTGCATTTGTAAATTGTATGTTGATAGAGTATAAATATAATATTTTTGGGCTTAAATTATTAGCTTAAGCTTTTGGTTGCGATGATCTGATTAATATCGTATCAGAGTCAGCGTGACACAGAAGTCACGTGTTTGAATCTCTACTCCATCCCCTTTCTAGGTGGAATTAATTCGCGTCAGGTATAGGTGGACCTATGGTGCAATGATATATCTGTGCTTAACAATATTCGACTTGTACCCTATATCGTGTTATATTTCCCTTATTTATCTTATCTTATTTTTCTAATATAAACTGTGCATTACTAATTTAGAGTAATAGAGACGAAGCAGGGGTGGTTTTGGGCATACGCGGGGTGATCCATCGCATATGCCCCCTAAGTGAAAGAGATCCAAAATTTGAAATTTATTTATAGAAAATAAAGAGGAAAAAAGTTAATAATCAATTATTATTGTCAATTTTAGAATAAAATTAATACTTAAGCAAAATATTTTTGTTTTCTTAATAAAGCAAAATATCAATACCGTTACAAAAAAATAAATTTTAGGCTCCAATTTTATAAAGTTGCATTGGACCAATTTCGCATTTAACATTTATAGCCTCGAGCCTAAGACAGAGAATAACGGTAGTAAAATTCTAATCAACATAATTTATGACTTTTTTCTATTCTATTGGTAGTGGACTAGTGAATTGTCTATTTAAGGGTTGTACACTATACCACCGGTGGTATCTAATGTACCACAATGGTTAATAAAAGTCGTTCATTTTAATTCAAATGATCAAAATCTGATCACAAATTTTGCTGATTTGAATTAACATGAACAAAATTTTCATACTTTTTTTTTTTAAAAAAAAAAAATCACACTTAGTGATACCTTACCTTTTGACATGTTGTGTGAATAATTTTTTTTACAATGTAAGTGTTGTGTCGAAAAATTCCTAAGATGGATTGATTAGGCATCCCTCGTTATGTCGAAAAATTCTTTGCAATCCTTTTTCCATAATCTATTCACTTCAGACTGTTCTCTAACACATACCTATCCTCTCTCATACCAAACTTTGGTCATTTGACTTACGACCAATCCACAATATTCTTCTACTTTACTTATGGCCATGCTTTTTGTCCAAGTTCAATTTTCCATACCATGTTTTTTTATGTTGCCTATAGCTCAGTACGGGTCTAAATCCTCATCCCGCTTTGTTTGTTATTCTGTTTCTATGTCTCATGTTTCTACTCTTTATTTTTGTTGTGCTACCCGGTTACCCTTTGGATATCGGATATCGCAGGATCGTTCTTGGTATTAGGTTCAATCCCCTGCCAATTAATTATTCGGGATCGAACTCAGATCATCTCGTACAACCATAGTGCCATTAAGTCACCCATACTATCTCAACCATCCCTCTTATTGCTACACCTTTCGCTGAGCCACCACAATCAATTGGTGTTAAATCTAAGTAAACCAAGCAAATTTCATGCAGGACAAATAAGCGAGATCAGAGGACGCTGGTAAACCGCGGTTATATTAGTGCCTCTATTGGTACTAGTGTGAGCGACTCGCTACCAACAAGAACGAGAAACACAATGTATTCATGTATTGCGAAAAGTCACAGGATTGCGCACCAACTTCATCTGTTCCCAGTAAGTTACGGCTCAAATGACACGATCAACCATATATAGAGAATTTCGACAGATAAAACATAAGTCTGATTGAGAGTAGAGAGAACCAGCAATAGCATTTGCCGGTCACATCTGAAATAAAAATCTTGACGATTCATGCCCAATCGTGGTACGTTAATCTATTGTAGATTGCGAAGTCCAGGCTATATAACGCTATTCAGTTCGCGTCGGTGTGCGACGCGGTGCGAGCGATTCGAGTGGCACCGTACGAAGGTGCAGGCCTAGACTATGACGAAGCATTAGGAATGCTGTTAGGGTATTTTCTCATTTCACGGTGACTCGTTTGACTTTTTTATATTTTATAAATAATAGTTGTGATTTTGTATCTTCCTACAGTTATATTCACCAATCTTAGTATGAGTGTCTTGTCATACCACATTCTATATTCATATCATATCATTAATTCATTTTTATATCCTTGTTTATTTATCATGATCCTGGGTTCAAAATAACCATCTTAATATGATGTTGTCATAGCATTCATTTAATATTCCGTGATTTTTCATTATTTCACACTTTAATCTTGACAAAAAAAATATAAATAATAATATTCTGAAAAAGCGACGAGAGACCAGAGTGGGCGACAGTCCTCAAATGACACTAGGCTGCATTTAACATTTCTTTGTGATGCTGCATATCCACTTCCTTCAACCTTCCACATTTTCCCAACAATTTCTTTGCCACGGCTTCAAGATTTAGCTCACAACTTCAAATTCAGTAGTTAATTATGCCAAAAATCAACGGAAGTTACTGACATTCTTGCCAATCCTTCGGAGTGGCTCATGCTCGGATTTTCCCGTTATTAATTTCTTTCATATTATATCTCACATATTGCACAACTTTCCAGATACCACGTCAATTTTGATATTGTAATTCATTTAATGTAGTTGTATTAATCTATATTGCCCAGAATTTAGACAACGTATCAATTTATTAATCTAGTTGACTTCAATCTACTCTATTTCGGGTGTATTCACTTGTGAGGAACTATTTACACCAAATAAGTTGAAGTACTTACTATGATCCCAAATCCAGTACCTCTCAAAAACAATAGTAAGAAAACCCAACCCTGTGAGGCACATGTGAATTGCGATTGATTATTAGTTTGCTTTTTGTATAAACGAATTCCTAACGATTTTTCGCGCAATTTGAACGTTCTCGCGAATCCGAAATGAGGTTTATCACTGGTTCTGCTGGCACTGGGAAATCAAAGATGATTCAGGAGATAATTAAGGTACTTAGGAAAATTCATGGTAGAAAAGAGGTGGCTGTTACTGCCCCAACTGGGGTTGTGGCYTGTGCTCTAGGGGGTCAAACCCTTCACTCGTTTGCCGGTGTCGGCCTCGGTCAGGCCGATGCCAATACTTTGCTGTCTAAGGTTTTGGGTAACAAAAGGGTTTTGAAAAGATGGAAACTTGTTAAAGCATTGGTGCTTGATGAGATTAGTATGGTAGAGGGGGAGTTTTTTGATAAGCTTGAATACATTGCTAGGATGACCAGAGAGAGTGATGAGCCTTGGGGTGGAATTCAAATTATAGTTGGTGGGGATTTCTTGCAGTTGCCTCCTGTGATTGTTGGTAAGAAGAAATGTTGTAGTAGTAGTAGTAGTAGTAAGGAATTTGCTTTCGAGGCGGATTCCTGGGATGAATCCTTTCAAATGCAAGTGAGTCTTAATACAGTTTTCAGACAATCAGACCCTGAACTTATTAGGGTTCTTCAAGGTGTAAGAAGAGGGGAGTTGGATGCTGAAGGCCTCGAGTTGCTTGAGAAACATCGTTGTATCGATGAGCCTGATGAGACAGTTTYGAGATTGTTTCCAAGAATAGCAGATGTCAATCGAGTAAATGATATGAGGTTAAAAGGCTTGGGTGAAGAAATTGTTCTTTATGAAGCCTTTGATAAAGGGGAGGAACCTTGGGTTGATCGTTTGAACAGTTTAATAGCACCCAATCAACTTCAGCTCTGTAAAGGTGCCAGGGTGATGCTAATAAAGAACTTAAATGTGCGGGATAAGTTGGTGAATGGTGCAGTTGGTACAATAATCGGTTTTGAAAAGGCCAGTAAGGGTAACATTGCGAAGATTTGTCATGGTAAGCTGTTGCCGGTAGTGAAATTTGACTCTGGATGTGAAAAGGTGATAAAACCTAAGACATTTGATGTAATGGTGGGAGATATGAGGGCTGCTACACGATTGCAGCTACCTCTTAATTTGGCGTGGGYGATGAGTATTCATAAATCTCAAGGCATGACTGTTGACAGGCTTCACACTAATCTCTCAAAGGCTTTTGGTTTTGGAATGATTTACGTTGCTCTTTCCCGTCTAAGAAGCTTGGATGGTCTTTCTTTCTCTTCTGACACTGACCTTTCAAAGATTAAGGCGCATCCCAAAGTTTTAGAGTATTACAAAACACACTTCGAATGAGTTAGTCTGAAGGTTGTTAGTGTAAATAATGCTAGAGCCTGCTAGATCCTGCTACTGCGGCGATTTATTTATGATGCAAGTCCATGCAGCTGGTCATCAAGATGTTGATGAAACAATTAGTAGAGTGAGTTTAAATCTGTATTTTACTAGTGTTTCAGTTTAATTTTTAGACTTGAATCGGCACTTGTTTGCATTGTTCTTTGTAAGTTTAGTGTAATATAGTTCTGTTAGCATTCTTTAGGACTTAGAAGGGACAAAAGAAAGCAAGCAAAGATAATTTTCGTGTTTGTGAAAATTTTCTAGTGTAAATTTTATTTAAGTGCCTTTTTTCCTTTATTTTATTTATCCTCTCTCTGTCTCTCTTTCCAACCTTCATCTTCTTAATGATCAGATCAAGTTTTATGTTTCTTGTTTATCCATACYGTCTTAGCTGCTAATAATTGAATCAAYGACTTGAGTAGAAATGATCAGGCTGAACTGTGAGTCTAGGTCATAACGTTTRCRAATCTCAAAAGCCTTGCTTATCGAAAATACTCTGTCTGAAGAGTCTTRACTGGAGTCCTGCTAGYCGGATGAAGGGTTTCTTGGATAGCTAGACTGCAAGCTTGGTTATGCTTATGCGAATGCGATAGAGTTCTGACTGCTGCAACAAGTTAGTTGTAATGCAGTTTATTGTAAGTGATGAAGTGAATTTGATCATAACTTTCTAAAACTACAAACGCCAATATATGCAGTTTTGWCAATGCAGGTATGTATYACTAGCCCCTGTTTCAATTACTAGTTTCAAAGCGTGATTTGTGACAGGCTTCACTCTAAACTCGCAAATTTGGTTATGGAAATGTTGCTCTTTCAAGAACAAGAAACTTAGTGGTTTTTTTTCCCCCTGACCTTCACCTTTCAATGATTAAGTCTCATCCCAATACGTTGATTTAGAGTATTATGCAAAGCATTTTGAATGAGTTATGTACAGGTTGGTTTCCTTCATCAATGTGAGAGCCTGCAGCCGCGGGAAAAGGGGGTACTACGAGCCCTCGGCCCCACACATCTAACCTGCTTGCTTGGTTCGCAGCAAGGAATTTTTTCTCAGAAGGATGCAGCTAGGAATCGATGATGCAACTGATTGTTGAAATTGATAATGCA
>SNQN01001905.1:11921-83126 GCA_008642245.1 Bassia scoparia
CACATCCTTCTCAACATGTTTATGTTGGTTTCGGTTGTTAATATTTCGTTTTTTTTTGCGTTGTGATTATTATTGTTGTGGTGTTTGTTTTGTTTCATCTATGTTGGGTTTTTTGGTTTTTGTTTTTTTTTAGCCTAAATCTTCCGAATGTGATGGCGGTAAAAACAGGCTTTGTTTACCTGTAGTTACTTTTTTTTTTTCTTTCGTCTTTTTTTGTGTTGCAAAGATTGTAGTTAGGTCTCGAATAAAATGAGATCTATCTTAGTATTTTGGGTTTTTGATGTATTCTCGGTAGTATTGTTTGTATTTTTGTTTTTTGTTTTTTGGCTTGTTGTTGGTTTTTCATTTGTTCGCTGGCGAGGCATTGTATTAGCAAGTTTGATGTGTTATGTGATTATATAATACGATTAGCTAACAAAGAAGTTTGTAAACAGAATTAACAAAGATGATGATCTGAATTTTTACGTTCCATATTGGGCATGGTATTGCATTATGTATAGCGAGTGTATACTAGTCTATGGTGTATTTCATTTTCATTTTCAAGGTAGATATTTTTGTTATTGGTAATTTCAGATTTATATGAAGAATTACGGTTTTGTTGTTTACTGTTTCCTGTTGTGCTATGGATTTGAATAAAACATCATAGGGCATGATTCATGTGTTACCGGTGTATTCACCGTGGTTTCGAATAACATAGTAATATGACTAAGAGCACTTTTTTATTATTATTATTATTATTCACAATGTACCTGCACTTAGGCTTCGTTTGGTAGGGTGTAAAATTTTTTGATGTAAAATGATTTTCGTGGAAAACAATTTCCATGAAAACAAATTTTCATTGTTTGGTTGCATGTAAAAAAAGTGATGGAAAATAGGGAAAATAAAGAGGATCCAAGGAGATAACGAGGGAGGAGTGTACAAGAGAAGGAAGGAAAATAGTTTTCCTTTCATTTTGCAAGGAAAATAGTTTTCCATCCATGTAAGGGAAATTTTGCTCCCATGGAAAATAGTTTTACACCTCTTTATCTACCAAACAATGTAAAATTGGGAAATGGAGGAAAACACTTTTCATGAAAAATGTTTTACGCTCTACCAAACGGAGCCTTAGTTTTAAGTTTTAACCACTAGGCCAGAATCTCATTGGTATTACGTAGATATTGAATGTGCTTTGCAAAAGGTTTCTCATGTGTATGGGCTTAGTTACGAAAGTACCCTTAGGCATATTACTCTTAGGTTTATCAATTATTGGATGGGCTATATAAGCAGGACTCTACTCTAACCTTTTATTCAAACTCAATCCAAAAAAAAAACACAAAGATAAGAGGGTTAAAAGGCAACATCAAAACACCTTTAAGTAGATATGAAGATGAAGAATTGTCTGGCTATCTTGCTCATAGTAGCAATAATTACTACTAATGTAATGGTAGCCATTGGTGCGGGTGCTGGTAATGAACTTACCAAGCAGCCGAAACCACAGCAGCAGCTGCTGTGGATTTATAACATCCTGCTTCGTGGTGCCAGAGGCTAGCATGGCCGGCTATGGATGATAATAATCAAGTGTATACCTGTTGGCCAACCCTGCAACCTTTGACATCGACAAGTATAACTGCTGTCCTGGCTCAGATTCCATATGACAGGTGGTTTACTTTACCGCTTGACTCTAAGTGCGTATGGTGCCCTGGTGAAGGGGCTTCTTGTGGGCCTTGACCCATGCTGCCCCGGCCTTACCTGTGATGGCACTTTTGATGGCAAATGTCACAAGTAATATTAATATGAAGCCCACTGTAACTGAATTAATCAGCATCTGTTTAGTCTGAATATGTTGTTTCGTCTTCCCTTTCTGATATGTTATTTTGCTTGTCTTCATGTATCTGCTGTGGGTGTCTTTTGATATTTCTATTGCTATCTCTATATTCTATATCAATAATAAAATGCGTTTAGCGTACAACGGATGTATTCAAGACTTTGTGCATGTAGTGTATTGAGTCTTTCAAACCTCTTAACCTTGTTTTAGACTTTGTCTGATTATACAGTTTTGTAATAAGGATAAGCCTGCCAAATTGAACTTGCAGAGTTACATGCATAGAATTTAATTAACAAACACACCCAGTACACACCTATAACTTTCTAAAGTCGTTCTTATTCCCGTGAACTGAATTTAGCTGAAGTAGACTTATCTTTGCAGAACTAGCTAACTGGTTAAATCGATGATTAATGTTTATGAAAGAGACTACTTCTTCTCTTTATTTATTTTATTTTCATGAACGATAATCATCTACAACGTAACTTAGTCAACTTGGTTTAATCGATGATTAATTGGGTACGATTAATCGCGGGAAAGATAAGAAGTTGCAGTCTAGGTGTCGTCGATGCAGAGTTGCTGAGTGCATGACTCGGCCAATTACCATACTGGGTCAGTGTTCGCTCGACTTTCGATTAGATAAGCATTAATGTTTTCCAAACTCTCCTCAATTCTGAGGTGTAATATTACATTGTGAAATTAGAAGTGGACGAGTTTTAAACATATACTTATGATTTCAAAGCTGACTTTCATATCGTGTTTTTTAGTTATCTCAATCAAAATCTTAATTTGATGGATGGATCCTAGGAATAGTATTTTATATATACTCACTCATGAAGTCCGCTTCTTGGCACTCGATCTCGTATCTTGCAGCCCACTATAACAGCCGTATAACAGCAAATGCCATATGCAGGTGCAGTGAAAGGTTATAAGGTATACATTATCGCTCGTACTTCCTCCGTAACCATAAATCATTACACTTCAAAAAACGGAATCTAGGAAAAATTTGTTGGAGAGATTAGCGATTACTGGACTACGAAATTACAGAGTACCCCAACAAGAGGTTTAGGGCACCCTATGATAGTATATGTCCTCTTACCCATCTGAATACCTAAAACAGGTGCTCAAACAAATCGAATAATCTCACATTTAAGGACTCGCTTGTAATAATTAAGCACATATAGCCCCATAATCCTACTAATAATGTGATTAGCATTTTCTCGATAAGTTGTAAATTTTGAAGACGTTCAGAAATGAAAATTGTTGTAATTTAAGAAAATACACAATACTTCAGAGAAAGCAATCGCAATACATAAAATCAACTTAAACTAAGACTTATAAATACTTTCTTGCCTACATCATTATGTGGTTTTGTCAATAATTCATCAATTATTGATGTGGCACATGAAAATGAGCCACGTGTTAGCTTTTTATTTGGTTGCGTGTCTCTAGAGTTTGCTCAATATAAGGTCATTGGGTAGCCCAAGAAATTAAGCCCAACTATGTGAGGCTCACATAAAAAGGGTCATATGTGCATCCTAATGATGCACGTAACACTAAACAGGATGACATACATATTCAAATCTGCCACGTTTCTTATTGTAAAATCCCAAAGCGTCATTAAATGCTCATCATTGGTCATTAACTGCTCATTATTGATATTTTCTTCCTTAATTAGCAATTTTAAGGAACCTCATTCATGGCCTCAATTGGCAATTTACAGTCAGCCCAACATTTTGTACCTATGGCTATGTCTACGTGTCATCATTTGATTGGGAGATGCACTCATTGGACAGATATAAATACCCAATGATTGCACCTCTCCCAAGACACATTCCCATACTCTCAATCATTTCTCTCATACAACAATCACACTTAATCCTCTCACCAAAAGGAGATTTCCTCACCTCACCTTATTTTCTTTTTTACCCTCCTTATACATTGTTGACTTAAGCATCGGAGGTAATAATCGTAAGATGATCCTCTTTTTCAGGTTTGGACGATCCCCTCTAGACGAATCATCCTGGTGCTCAGCGAAAGCTCTAGGCAGCCCCGGCGAACGCTCAAGCTGCCCGGTGAAACCTCAGCTGTCCAGCGAATGCTCAAGGGTCCAACTAATCCTATTTGCCCCACTAATCAGTCCAGACCCGGAGAATCCTTGAGTGCAATAACATCTTATGAGTCAGCCTTGGTTAGGGAGAACCTAATCACCCCTTTAATCATCCAGCTCATATTCCACGTTCTCTGTGTAACAACAATTATATCGCTACTTTTGCTGTATCTTCATATATCATTAATATTAAATTTGATTACCTGAAAACTCAATTCCAATCTATGGTCCACCTTACCAGCTACTTCATAACTCCTGAGTCATGCGAGTCAGTTATTATAGTCATTGATGATAATGATAGGTTGCAATATATGGCGAAACGTAACCATGCGGCTAAGATTTTTAGATTTGAATAAACATAATCCTTGTTTTGTAATAATAGAGTAATACGACTAAAACACTTTTTTTTATTATTATTCACATGTCCACACGCTTAATTAGATTAGGCTAGAATCCATTGATATTAAGTAGAGATTGGATGTGCTTTTCAAAAGATCTCTCTTATGTATCATGTATGGCTTAAATTACGAAAGTTCCCTTAGGCATATTTTAGTAGTCATTATGCCTTGCTGTTTCTTTGCAATGAACTGAACTGAATTGAGTACCACAGAATTAAGTCTAAGAAACAAGTTAGGCCGACTTTAGTCGTTTGAATTGCATACAACATAAAGCTCTTATTGTACACTGTAATATAATTTGTTTTCCCTAAATACACCACAATCATAGTATACTGTATACCCAATTCGGACCTACCGCTTTTAATTTTCAGTCGGGTTCGTGTCGTGTTTTTTATGTCATGTCAGCTTTGTCACCCCTTAAATATACATTAGCATGACACAATTATTGATCGTTGAAGTAATGAAATATAATTAATTAATTTTGAAAAAGAAAAAGGCATGAATGCATGATGCATGTGTTCTTGGTGAATTCCAGATAAGGAAGAGTAGTTGTGATTGAGTCCCTACTTTCATCACCAATCATTATTTTGCTTATAAAACACGAATTTATTTCATCTGATCTTTTTCATCAAAACGTATTATTAGGTAAGTAGATATGAAGTCCAAAAATTGTGCTTTTGTATACTGCTTTATAAATAGACTTGTTACTACTCTTATGTGTTGGTAAGCACTAGTGCGGCTGCTGCTGCTGGCGACGAACTGACCGAGCAGCAGCCGCGACCAGAGCAGCAGTTGCGGCTCTGGATCTATAACATCCTGCTTGGCAGTACCAGAGCTAGTAGCAGTGCGGCCGGGACTATGGCCGGCGATAATAACAATCTGAGTTGTATACAAGCAGGCCAATCCTGTGAAAATCGTCAGAATGATTGTTGTCCTGGCTTAGCCTGCCATATGACGGGCGGCATTTTCACCCAAGGTCCAAAGTGCCAGTGGTGCCCCGGGGTTGGCGACCCTTGCGGTCTACTTGACCCGTGTTGCCCCGGTCTCACCTGTGACGGTACCTTTGACGGAAAATGTCACAAATAATTAGACCAGGGGGCCGTGGCGCCGTGCTATACTGCTATATGTAATGTACCTGAAACTGTTATTCCGTGTTATATATATGCATCAAGCATATGTATTGTTGTTTGTTACTACGTACTATTGTCATAATGTCATTGTATGAAGTACGTAGTACGTACGACTACGTGCTATGCCTTGGCGTTTTGCTATATGTGTCGTCTTGTTATTCGTTTAATTTTACGAGTGTGTTACTATTATTATCAATAAATAAAAGGTGTTATTTTGTTTGGATCGTGTGCATGTATACGTATATGTGTCACACATCGAAAGATGTCCCTTGGTGGATTATTTCTCGTATGACAAATAATTGTTGATTTTGCGATGAATCCTTGCTAAGTTTTTCTACATATGGTTAGACTATCATGTGACGAGCCCATAAATTGTATGATATATCTAATTGATCTATTGTACATGTATTAAAGCAATATTTAGTTTGTTTTGATCGATATAATCTTTATACATTTGTTTGCCCTCGATCACTAAATCACCCACATGATCAACTTAAAATTAATTTATTTTTTATGTAAATGAGCCAAACCACAAAACTAGACAATTAAAATTTCAATAATGGAGTTGACTAGTTGAGGACTAGTTATTGAACCTTCTCCAAGCTTGTTTAAGATTACGTGCAACTCTGTAAGAAGGAGAACAATCCTAACTGATTATCTCTCATCTGATACCAAAAAACATTATTGCTCTCTTTTCTCGCCACGTCAATTATTATAATAGCATAAGAAGCCTAGGCCATTTTTAAAAATGTATACATCAAATCAACAACTACTACTAATACCATCAAAGTCTAAGCCCAATATAATTAGCTTAGTCATTGAGGATCACGACCTAAAACAATTTTAATTTTAGCACTACATATACCTCTAGCAAGAGTAAATGTTCAATGCTCCCATTTATTTTATCAAAGTCATTGATAATTTATACGAAGTATATTTGTTTAATTGTTCATTATAATTTATAACACGTAAATTTGATTATCATACGAGTATAATTATTCTTTCGACGATGGAAAACTTTTTAATTTTCTCTTTCACAAATACAAAAATTCATGTTATGCATCTACTTCGAATCGTTCTTCATTCCCTTTCCTACTCCCTTTCATCTATTATTATTACATTATTGTTTATTACTCCGTACATGAAACTAAAAAAAATGCTATGAAAAGACGATAGTATATGGATCATACAATCTCAAGTCTTTAATGTCATCTCAAGCTCTACTTAAATTAGGAGAGATTCAAAAAGAATCGTAAGAGAATTGATTTCAGAATCATTTTACGTTAAAAATGTCTTACAACTGACCAACGGAATTCTCAGGATTTCGTAGGTCGATCAATAATGGCGCGGGTACGTGGCCAAATAAGAAAAGGGCAGGTGTATCGGCAGTTAGGGTAAAATATTACCGTATGTTCCCTTAAGCAACATCGTGGTCGGTTCACAATAGTTAAGACATTCTTTCATATACCAATAAGAAATATTATTTCAAATTTTATTTTGGAATAATGGGAATTATTAAAATCTTTGCTTAACTCCTTGATTTAATTATTCTGTTGTAGTACGAATCTAAATGCATATTGTACGATCGAAATCATCAGTTCTTGCGGAAGTCATAGCATACGAAAAGGCTAAGCTCTCACATTATATGCAACAACGAAAGTTATACCAAGTATTTATTTTACGTATAAAGCGTAATATTTTATTATGGTGACAGTGATAATTTAAACTTGTGATGTTCTTTCACATTAGCTTCGATGTTATGTAAAAGTACATAAACATCTCCATCGAAGTTTGAATTGATGATTAAGTTTATGATAAATGTTTATACTCTTTTGAAGAGAACAAACCTATACATGTATGTGTATTTTAAAATTGTATTAAATAAAGTGGATGAGAATGATTGTAATTTGGACGCCTAAGACAAATTTTAAAGACTCGGTCTTATTTGGTTGACACTCAATTCCATTGAATTTAAACTTTTTGGAATGTTAAAATTGGGATGTTGTTTGTTGGATGAATTAAACTTTTCATGGGAAACTGAATTTCAAGGAAGTTGATTTTCTATGAAGTAATTCTCACCCCTTCATTATTTTCCCTCCCAAATTTCTCTCTCATTCCACCTTATTAATTTATTATTGTTGTTTATATTTTACTACATAAATTAATTAAAGAAACATTTAATTAGGGTTAATAATTGTACTTTGGATAAAATTTAACACTTATTAATTTATATACATATATAATTTTATTATTATCACAAATAATTTATTATTAAATATCACATTTAAAAATATGTTTTGATTTTATTTACGGTTTTTATATTTTATTAAAAGCCGAACATGCTGCGGGTAATATCTAGTCTAAATATATTGCAATCAATTAATCATTTCATGTGGTGGAAGTGACCTACTAATCATCATCAAAAAACAACAACAATATATACCTCGTATAACCATTACACTTGAATTGATTCATCATTACATCACCATAAACAAATATACAATATAATTAACAGGATATTTGACTATTGCACTAAGATCTATTGGCTGAAATTATGGACTACACAATCAGATTACCTAGTGATATTTCCATCAGTTTAGTTTAATGAAATTAACTAATTAGGGCAAAATATCATTGGAGATTTTTTCTTTCTTCTCCCTGCTGCACTGGTTCATGAACTTGACCTTAATTTGATTAATATGATATTAACAAAATTTAATTAATTGCTCCAACTTTCAAATATTCGGTTTTTCTCATTTTTTTTTTTAAAAGAGCTACTAATAAGTTAAAAGGACTAGGTCTAAGAAGTTTAGAGCAATATGAATAGAAATGATCATTTCTCACATTATTGTATTTTCTCTAATGATTGATATAACTATATATATATATATATATATATATATATAATATATATATTATATTTATTAGTGGCTTCGTTCTTTTGAGCTGAATTGAACTGAATGAAATGGATCGAAGTGAAGTGAAATTAAATTGAATTGAAACAAAGTAGTAGCTAAGATAGCTGAACTAATTAAACTAAGTTAAAGTCAGCTAAAAAGGACTGAAATGAAGCAGACTGAAATAAACTGAATTACCATAAAATTAAACCAAAAAAGACATTATCATTGTTAAGCTTAGCTTCAACCATAAGTTTCAAACTTTTAATTGAGTTCGTCCATTAATATTATGGTATTAGAGTCACATACACAATTAATTACATGATTTTACATAAACACGCATGATATATTGTAACAAGCTAAATTGAACATAACCTTAATTATTATCGATAACCTATATATTTACAAATTATATATCATTACTTAAATTAAGTTGGAGAGAACAGGATCTTAGAGCATTCACATATTATAGCTAGTGCATGCAATGCTCACAAGTCACAATATCGATCATTGTAATGTTAATATGTTATATATACGGAGCACATAATATACTAAATTACTAGTGGGCTAACTTACAATGCAAATGGACGATGGAACTTGTGTTTATGCACTTAAAGTAACGAAAAGGAGATCATTGATGAAGAATATACTAGATTTATAAACACTCCCATCGGATCTTTTAATTAAGTCGTAATGCTCTCAAATTTATATTTATCGGATCTTTTAATCAAGTCGTAATGCTCTCAAATTTATATTTAGTACGTAGTTTATCAAAAACTCAAAATGACGCATTGACGGAGTAATTAAGTACAATCAAACTACTTGTCAAAAAAAAAAGTACAATCAAACTAAGAAATAAGTTGAAAATTTATATTGTTACTATCTTGTAAAATTGAAATATTTCATGCATATATAGTTATATTCATATATAACATTATAGCATACCTAGTTCACCAGGGCACCCGGCCCGCGGACGCGATTACTCAATTAAGCAAAGCCTAAATGTCGACAAGTGTCATCAAACAATACCAAGATTTTGCAATTAATTAATTAATTAAGTGTATTATTATTAACAAATGTAACTAACTAAGAAGAAGACTACTTGTGATTAATTACCTACTATACTAGTGTACTAGTATAGTAGTGTACTAGCATAAGTATTAATCAATAATGTTACATTATATATTCCATGTACTTTCTCCGTTTCTTAAAAATTGCATCAGTTTCTTTTTAGGGAAATTTCACAATAATTGTCTTACTTTACTTTCTTTTCAATTTTGGTGTAGGAACCACAATTAAAATATTTATTCTTCTCTCTTTTATGTGGGGTCCACAATTAAAATACTATTTTTCTCCCACTACTTTATTAAAATATTCATCAATACACCTACTTTAATCACTTTATTTCTCTTTTTTTGTCCCCATTTACACACTTCATCACTCACCAAATTTTGTCTCGATTTCCGAAAAACCAAAGTGATGCAATTTTTAAGAAACGGAGGAAGTATTATATTCTTATATGCATAATATTATTCAACCTAACATACACTTTTTACCTCTTATATATATGACATCCCATTGATTAAACTTGCTTAATTAAATATCCAAATCAAATTTTTTAAAAAAAAATGGCTTATGAAATGTGCAGCAGCAACAGCTCTTCTTCAGAAGCCAAGGATTGGAGTTTCAGAAGCACTTCATCATCTTCAATATCAACAAACAATAATAGTGAAGAAAGGATGATGATGATAACAATAATTCCAAGAACCTTGTTATCATTATTCAAGCACCCTTATTACAATTGCATAGCCACTCTCAAAACCCCTAACCACCACCACATCACGTGCTTGGCGGTCCACAACGACCTCCTATACGCCGCGTCCGGAAACCAGCTCACCACCTTCAGCCTCGCCACGCTCTCCCCTGCACCGTCGTTCGAGGACGGTGCGAGGGAGACGCTGGGTTCGAGCGGGTTCATTAAGTCTGTTATGTTTTGTTCGGAGAATAGGTTTTTGACGGCGCACCAGGACGGGAAGATAAGGGCGTGGAGACGGCACCGGTTCGAGACGAACCTCCCCACGGTGAGGGACAGGCTGGGACGGTTCATGCGGCGGAGCAACTACGTGAAGGTGAGGAAGAACAAGTCGAAGCTTTGGATTGAGCACAACGACGCCGTTTCGGGGTTGGCGTGCAGTCACGGGCGTGTACTCGTGTCGTGGGATAAACGTTGAAGGTGTGAGGCGTCGGACTTTAAGTTATGGAGTCGGTGACGGCGATGAGACGCCGTCAACCGTGGTGTTCGGGAGGGTAGGGTCTACACGTTCGCCGACGGACGATAAGGGCGGGGAGAGGAGGAGGAGGAGGCGGGGGATGATAATAAAGTGTGGCCCACCTTTAATGAAGTACGTGATATGTCAGTTGTCATTTCACGGTCAACGCTGTGTGAGTGGTGATGTAATGTGTTGTTATCGCGGTTCAGGAGTGATCTGGCGTGGGAGGTTGATCGGACGGTCAGAGGGGTTGTGTGGCGTCATGATGGGCGTTGTGCTTATTAGTTATTGGACGGTGGTGATTATTTGTGATGGAGGACTGATCGTACGTTAGGTTTGGGGAGAGTTGGGTGGAGGAATAATGGAGGGTCTTCGTCTGCTGCTGGAAGGCATCATAGACCGTGATGTCGTGCGGCCCCCTGCCAATGTCGTCGGACAATAAGGTGTCCGACGTGTGTTCAGCTGTTAGGGAGTCTAGAGGAGATTAAGGTGGGGAATTCATGACTTCGGAGCTTATGGATAATTATCAACCACATATTTCACTCTAGCTCACAATCATTTTGAAAAAACCCGAAAAGTATGATTATCATGAATAATTTTCCGATTATTAATAGTAAAACTAATAGTACCCAATATATATTGTACTATAAGAGATAAGCTTATCTAGCAACTTTGATGACAAATTTGTTTTAGTTTCATCATTTATACATTTTGTATTTCTATACATAAATAACATTACATCCAATTACTAAAAATTGACCGATCATAATTAAAGCTTTATTTGAAGCATTTAGCCATTATTGCATATTTCTGCATCTTATTCGTGACGACAAAATAATTTGCTTCAAGTTGTTTCTTATTACTAATTAATAATGAGTTCAAGAGTATGATGAATTAGAGAAATACAAGGAGATTATTCTGCATATATTCTCTATTAGTGCTTTCCATCTCACTTGAAAAGGTTGATTTGTTATGTTTTCTTCTCAAAATTAATTAGGTTAGTGTAATAAAAACTATCATCCCCTACACAAAAACGTATTCAAGGATTCACTAATCATGTGTCATCGTTATTTTATGTTTAAAAGTTAAAAATATCGTAATTTCTGTGTGTCATAGTATTGTGCAAAGTAGCTTTCGGTGTCTAGAATCAGCGATAGCTGAAAAAAACTAATAAGGTTAGGTTGTAATAAAAACGATCATCCTACACAAAAAACGAATTCAGGATTCACTAAATCATGTTCGATCTTATTTTTCTCGTTAAAAGTTCTAAAATGATCGTAATTTCTGGCGTGTTCGCAATAGTAGTGCAAGTAGCTTTTAGCACAGGAGAAATAGCTGAAAAACTAATAAGTAGCGTTGAGAAGTACGATAGCAGACAAACGAAATTTGTCAATCAGATGTTCGACCAACAGTAGCGTTTGTATTTATATAGAAGAAAATTAATTACCTAATAATTTTCTAGCTTAAATGCTAAAATCTCAAACAATCTCACTAGCGTTTGAAAAAAAGTACGTTCACACTGAATGCTACTTAAACGCTACCTTGTCAACAGTAATAAAATCAACCAAGTAACTTTTCAATGTCTAATGCAAACGGCTAAAAGCGACCATAAAGTTACGCCGAACACGCCCGCCCAAAGGAGACCTCCGCCAACACGCATGATCAAGTGATCAACGACAAGTCAATCACACAATGTTCTTGAATGTTGGACCACATCGGTTAGTTGGAGATCGAATCATTGTGTTACCAGTTACCATATACGATAATAGTGTTAGTAGTTAAGAATGTTGTTATTAGGTATAATTAAGAAGTGGAGGATGCTGCGGCATGCATGATTATAAAGGTAATTAGGGCGTATAATCACTATGATTAGCAAGTGAAGACATTAAAACAATGCTTGTTTATTAGATAATCTCCCTTTCTTTCTTTCTTTTAAAAAGGGAATTTGTTGTGATTCTATGTTTGTATAATATATAGTTTATGAGCTTAATGACAAAATTATGTGCTTAATTAGCAGGGCTATGTAACTATGGTCGGTGTCTAGGTTCAATTTGTCGTTGAAAATACACCAATCAAAATATTAAAGATTTTCTATTTTTGCTAATATATGTTGTGTTTTTTTTTTTAAAAAAAAACATTATTGTGGTCCATAAGAATGATGCTCATCATTCTAAAAATATTTCGATAACATTATGTTATACAATTAATATGAAATGCTTATAGATTAAGGGTTATGATGTATACAGCCTTTAAAGCTGCATATAAGAAGCCAATAAAGGAAGGTTTTCAAAAAAGTAAACATTTATAACATCAAATTTTGTGCAATTTTAACATAAATCTTTAAATACTTATCATTTTAAGCAAGAATTTCATACTTATATGCAGCCCTACATATAGCATTTTCCAAATATCGATCAACAGATTATATACGGCATAATAAATCTTGAGACTTGTTGTCCGAAATTAGAATTAAAGTGTCCTTATAACACCCCACATGTGCATATATGTTAAAGTGTCCTTAGAATTAAAGTGTCCTTAAAGGTTTTTTTTTGCTAATATATGTTGTGTTTTTTTTTTTAAAAAAAAAAACATTATTGTGGTCCATAAGAATGATGCTCACCATTTATTCTAAAAATATTTCATTAAAATTATGTTATACAATTAATATGAAATGCTTATAGATTAAGGGTTATGATTTAAACAGCCCTTAGAATTGCATATAAGAAGCCAAAAAAGAAAGGTTTTCAAAAAAGTAAACATTTATGATATATATTAAATTCTGTGCAATTTTAACATAAATCTTTAAATACTTACCATTTTAAGCAAGAATTTCATACTTATATGCAGCCTTACATATAGCATTTTCCAAATATCGATCAACAGATTTATATACGGCATAATAAATCTTGAGACTTGTTGTCCGAAATTAGAATTAAAGTGTCCTTATAACATCCCACATGTGCATATATAGAATATGCTTTGTATTATTTATCATCCAAATTACTAGCTCGAAAAAGTTGAATAATTTTCATTTTAATTAAAGAAAATGTTACATGTTCTAAAACATAAAAAATGTAGCTCTTATATTATATATTGTATATGCATTTAATAAAAAGATCGATTTGAATGGCATGAATACATCCAAATTCCTAGAAGTTGCAAGCCTCGTGCATGTTTAATTTCCCCATTAGAGAAAAACGAACTCATACAAATTGACAAAATAAATTAAAAAAAAAAAATATAATATGTCTGACTTTATTGATTAACAATGTAACATTGAACCATCAACCATTAACACCACTTTCAGATGTCATTAACAGTTTTTTTTGTAAAACAATTTGATACTCATCATCAATATAATATTGTTATTTTATGCATGATTCACGATCGTATTTAATTTTCTACTTCRTAATATATTTATAACTTCTTAAATTACATTATATAACCCTAGCTCGATCACAAAAGTTTAAATATACACGATCTCTCTCAACTGGATTTTGTTTCCAATTCCAATACTCAATCGCATGAAAGTCTAACGATTGAGATTTCGGTTCAGGAGTTTGAGACCTGACCTTAACCTGGCCTCGACTCTATTAATAATTCATTGGTACTATGTAGTTGATACCTTTATTTGGTGCAATAATACTACTTACACAGTTACACACTACGAGAACCAAAATATATACCTGAGTTAACAAAACAATAGGCAATTTGCAAAAACTTAATACTTCCTTCGTATCAAAATAATTGCAACGATTTGACATAAAATAAAGAGAAAAAGTGCCTAATCGTTGCAATTATTTTGATACGGAAGAAATAATAAATATGGTGGGGAAGAGCATATTATAAAAGCTACTTATTTGGATCTTATGCTCAAAAGCTGAAACAAAAATAAAGATGCTTATATTAATTAATTAGAAATAAAGCTTAATTTATAATCATCCCCTTCTTCCAATAACACGACATTTTAGGGCAAATGTTGAAATCGCTTTTTTCACTCCATTTTTGTGGGAGCATGTGGCACACACTAATAATCACAATTAATCACTTAAGTAATCACATAATTAATTAATTAATCAATTAATCAATTAATTAGTTTACCAAAGATTGACTTCGCTGCTTCAGTATCAACTTCAACCATAACTCCACCATATCAATTTCGCATCATATCTCATAATTGCGTAATTGCTTACGGTTTTCTCGTTACATACTACAGTATATTAACGTTAGCAATATAATAGGGCAAAAGCTAACGAGCGTCCCTAGTGCGTTGGATAGAGAACTAAAAGTGGATATTAAATGAATATAAACATTAATATACACCGATCGCGTGTGATTTGACATGCATTCCACAATGTATACCATTTTAGGAAATTATTTAGTTTTTAAGTAATGCCCCGGGCGCCGTTAGCAATATCATAATAAGTAATACTTTCTGCTTCTTGATACTTGTATTTCTAAGGTTTTACGCTTTAAATGCACATACTTACAAATACACATCTTTAGTTGTAAATGTGAAAAATTATGAAATTAGATATTAATTAATAATTTTACACATTACAACGATTCTAACAAGATCTCACATGATTATAATTTTCTTTACGTATAAATCACAAATTTGATAAAAAATGATGTCTACATGAAATTTAAAAGATATATGTGTGCCACGCACATGAGACATTTCTTTCTATGCACATTGTTATCATGAATATGTATGTCTTATAAAACAAATTTTATCTGAAACTACTGCAAGTATTGTACTTCAATTCTAATTTCCTATATATGCACATTGTTATCATTGTTATGAAGATCCCATAAAGTTTAAATTAATGGTTAGGCTCAGAACGAAATATTACGTCACATATACTATATTCTTCGTCACATGACCTTTGGATGGATTCAATTCACTTAGAAGGAAGGAGGGATAGATTTAAACCATGACCCTTGTGCTGATCGAGCCGAGGTCTATCAATGCAACCAGACTTGAATGCTCCTGTAGTTGTTATCATAGTTATCAGAGGATCTGAATAGAAGACACAACCACTCCAGTTTTTTTGTTTTTTGCTCCAAAGTAGAGCTCAATACAAAGCCTTTAACTCTGCATGAAGATACATAATATTACCATTATAGTGGAAACAAAGGCGCAGAGAGTTCAAAAGGACTAGGAAGCAGGTTGCAGGAGCAGATACACTAGCCAGCCTTTTTGAAAAATCATACAAGCTTAGTGACCTTCTTGTCAATTAATGTAGCTTCTATTAGGAAAATGAATTGTTTTTGGATAGCAGTTTGGATGGGCAAACTTTAGAGACATACATAATTTTGGATTTTGAGCAGGCACAAGACCTGTTGGTTTATAATCAACAACAACTTTAGTCTCGCTAGCTGTGTAACCTAACTATTCTAGCCCGAGGTTTATTTACTTCCATGAACTATAAAAAAAAATGCAACCAAACCTCATGCAAAGAATGAAATAAAAAATTATAGAAGGATAACAGATACATAAATGTGGGCAAATTCGCCTACGTTTTACATCATTTGTAAATAAAAGAGGGTTTGGGGCAAGTTTTCTTCAAATCTCCTAATGTTCATGTGTGTTCACACTAATTGTTTCCTCATACTTCGTATGCGAAATTGTGTTGATCAATATGGTATAGACTACTACTACTAGTGTTATGCATGGACTAATGGATGAAACGAGGATAAACCCGACTAAACCGCATACATGAATGCGAGCACGTACAATTGCGCAGTGCATAACAATTTTTAAATTTAGCATGAGCACAACACTACAGTCTACAACATTGGCAAACAAACTAATATCAAACAAATTTAGAAATACGGAGTATAATTAAGAACAATATTGCTAACGGACGCCCAACACGAAAGATAGTTTAGGAAACGGTAACAAACCTTTTTCAAAAAAATGCCCCACTGCAGGATCACTACAGACTTCAGTTTACAAGACGACGCTCTACCACTGAGCTATAGGGCTTGCTTGAGAATATTCTGGAAATTTATTTTAGAAATTTATTTTTTTTACTTATTTGTTGTATTACGAACGATTTATATTTTTTTTAAATTGCGCCAATTGCATTTTGATTTCAGTTCCATTGAAACATCAAAACAACAACTTTTGCTCTCAGAAAAATGGAGAAACTTTTGATCCTGTAAGTTAATTCATTCAATTTCGTCTTTCATCTTCTTCTTAATCATTCGAATTTTTCCTTAATCGCTTGTTAATTTCGTATTTCAGGAACTAATTCACGCCATTTTTAAGCTCGTATGGCGCAAAAGCCTTCGTAATTTTCAATTTGAAATTGTTTGATTTTCAAATTTATGATTATGTCAATTTGTACTTGATTTTTGTATTTGTGACTATTTTGTTTTATGAATGCAGAAAGAGAGAAGAATGAAGCATGTACTTGTATAACGAGGTGAATTTCGACACTTTCATTTCTCGCCTATTATTTTGTTCTGTCAATTTCCGTCAAATCTAAGCTGCAATAAGTTAGTTCTTCTTATTCGGACTTTTATTTGGTTTGTTGATATTTGTTTGAAGAATTCGGATGAACTGTTATTCTGAAAGTCGCCTAATTACATTGTTTACCTTGAACGCTATCATTTTGAAATGAATTGGACGAATTGCGCTTAATTTAATTCACTCAATTTTAGTGTTCAATCATTCAAATTGTTTTTGATTGAAAAACATATTGAACAGTAATTTTAGGCTAAAGACATTATTGCTGATTGCTGTATTAGCCATTTAGCCTCAGATAATTTTGATCTGTCTGCTTCGCTTTGCAGTGCTACAATTTCATCTTTGATAGCAGCGCTTATGGAAAATGTCTAATTTTGATGGTTGTTATAAATATCTCATTATTCTAATACATAGTATTTGATGTAGCAAGCTCTTCACGAGCTAATGTCTGAAGACTTTTCTGTTTCATTCCATAAATTTGGACTTTTCGACTTCTATTTGCTCTCTCTGTGTCTCGTAGATGAYCCTCATTAGCATATGTTCCTGCCTACCTAATGATGCAACYTTAACCTTGCCTGTTCTTAAAGTATTGGAACAATCTTAGGATTCTGAAAGCATTACAGTAGATTATGATGTGTTGAACCTATGACTATAACCGAGTTTTTTTTATGAAGTTCTAACACCGCACTGAWGAGATAGGAATTTGATGAATTTCGTTTTGTTTGCTACTTCAGGGAGCATCTGGGACAACTAAAAAAGTTCGGCCAACATCTGGTACTAAACATTACATGGTCATGGTCTTGATTCTCTTGAAATGTTTTATTTCATGTGCAAAGGTTCTTGTTTGAGTGTGATAAGAGATTTGAAGCATGCTCCATATTTATGTTTCCACATTGTCATTCTAGATATTGTTTCATTAGTTCTGATTATGTTGCATATTAGGGAGCTTCTTTCAAGCTCATACTTCGTGGTATGCAGCTGTGTAGAATGAGAGCGTCGTCATATGAAACTTTGCAGCCTAGCTCATAACAGTTCTTCTTTTTACTGTTCTGATTGCACAAGTGGCAAGTTCATAGCATTCATGTCTTGCTATGTTTGGAAAATATACCCCTGTACCACCMARAAGACAGTAACAAGATATCATATGCAATAGAATAGTAGATCATCGTAAATTAAAGGATCATTGGACCCATCTAATGTGGGAGTGTGGGAYAATGTTAACTAATGTGGACTTCSTTTGATTGTTTTGGGTTAGTGCCTTAGTGTCTATGTTGCCTATGAATTTGTTTCATTGTTTTTTGGGTGTGGACTATGTAAAATACTAAAATGGTTACTCTCATAAACAGTGGTTCAGACTTCAGATACTCGAGGCCCTTAGGTTGATGAATCATGAATTCATGAAAAAGGTTTTTCAAAAAAAATTATCATATTATCAGTTATATTATTCAAGCATCAGTATCCCCATCTTTGGGATTAAAGCTTACTTAAGCTTTGAATGATTTTTAATATCACTTTTCAATATAGTTCCATAATTTCATCAATTATTTAATGCTGAATTGTCACATTGGATGAATGCAAATATATACCCATCGGTGCATTGGGCATTGTAAGCTAATATATTCGATGTGATTCCTACGCAAATGCCTATAGTGCAAGGTGGTCTTGGCTTAAGTTGCAGTATGGCTTAAAGGTACCCTAACCTCTAAGTGTTATGTTTTGATTTGGGTGTGCTCTACTGCCTGTTTTCTATTGCTCGATATAGGTTTTAATTTTTTATTTCTGTTGCTCTTATTCTGTCACTTAATTTGACTGAGGCAATCGATGCAATGGAACATGATGTACTTTTATTGGGGTTTTTTTTTGAAACTTCACAAGCTAATGCACTGCTGTTTAAACTAAGTGTGAGCTTTTCGAATCTTCATCAAGGTATGTTTACTTTCTTCTGTAAATTATCATCTTCAACAGTCTTCTTGCCGTAGAGAAAATTTAACAAATTTATTTGACTTAATGCAGAGGCCATTCCAAAGGCTGCCACCATTGCTGGAAGCAGAGGTCTATATCAGATAGAAAGGAAACGCATTTGAACGATTCTCCGCAATTTTGCTAACTTTGAGGGCAGGACAATTAATCTTGTGTTCGACTCAGACAAACATATTGTGCAGTGGTAAAATTTAGGCACTTGATATTCATATGTATATGCTCTTCTTTTACATGTTCAAAATCATCAATAGAGTTTGATGTTTAGGTGAGTTAAGTACCGTATAGGAGTATCTTTGTAAGCTGCCTATCTTTGGCCTTTCCTCTGAAGAATCAATCAATGGAA
Organism: Bassia scoparia; assembly: GCA_008642245.1. Lineage (NCBI taxonomy): Eukaryota > Viridiplantae > Streptophyta > Magnoliopsida > Caryophyllales > Amaranthaceae > Bassia > Bassia scoparia. Next base: position 31,329 of record SNQN01001905.1, read on the forward strand.
TTCTCTTGTGGTGTCACACAAAGATCAATCGATGCTTTAATAAAATTTGCGTAATTAAAATAAACATATTTTTTGTACCAGTAAATAAAGCAAGGCAAAATTATGATTGACTTACAATAATTTGATTGTTAATTACCTTATACGGAGTTATAGTACTTCATATATTCATGTTTGATCTTGTTTCATTTTTCTCATATACATTACTATGTTTCAGTGGAACATTCGATAAACTAATTCTTAGGTGACTTATTTGAGTACAACATGCACCTAACTTCTTACTGTAAGGGCCTCTGTTTGGGATCAATCGAAGAGAGCAAAGGCAAGCGATTTGCAAACCTGTAGCATTTGTTACTTCATACCCATTTTCCGACCAACTTGGATCAAGTGCTTCTTTTTGGATCCTCTGAAGTCATGACGTCTCATCCATTTTACTAAGCTAAACTCTTCTTGTGTGTTGAAAGATTCATCACTGGTAGCTTTCCATCACTAGAGCTCCAATTGAACCACCCCCAGCTGTAATATATCCACATTTCTCTTGTAAACTTGGAAGTTTTTGGTGGAGTTCAATTCAGGAGCTATGTTACCCAACTGTCCCGGGCAACATTGCCAGGATCGCATATGGGTTTTGTGACAGACATTTCTTTTGCGAGACCAAATCGCATACGGGGCCTCCATGTTATCATCAAGAAGGATGGTTAGCTGTTTAAGATCCCTATGATGACTTAGGGTTATTGTTCTCATGGAGATATTCAAAGCCAGAGGCTAACTCCGAGTGCTATATTGTAACGAGAAAGCCAATCTAACTCAGTTGGTACCTTTGGCAAGTTCCCATTAAGTCTTGGCAAACTTCATTTTTCATGTAATTCATACACAGGAATGACAGGTCCGGGTTCTTGGATAGAGCTAGGAGAGAGAGCAAATTTCCGTGGCGGATCTTGCCAAACAGGTTTGCTATCTCTTATCGAATTTACGCATTTTCTTGTTTCAAACATTTTAACTGTTCTTCAGCAAGGTCTACAGCAATCCTTAGGGGGTTGTGTTACCTTCTTTTATTGCAATCCATCTCTCCATTACTTCCCGGCACTCAGCTTTGTTATACTTCACCACAACCCCCTCTTCGAATAACCAGTAGAGTTTGTCAAACCGCTTCCTTCTCTAAGAAGGCAAGTCCTCTGCTTTCTTTATAAGTTGGACTGAAGATTGACAGCTTAGAATTCTTCCCACTGACGAGTTAATCAAAATCAACAACCCATCTCACGATAGTGAAAACACATTCCACAAAGCCCCCCACTATACCTCGCAGCTAGAAAATCCTAGCAACCGATGCTTGCGAGCTTCTTGCTTTTGTGGTGGTTTGTTTTTTGTGCTGATGGTGAAGGGCTTGAGCAGGACCAGAGCTTGCTCTATGAGGTGAGATGAGCTGCGGTTGTTCTTCGTGTATTTAAGTCGAGTAATGTATCTTCTTGGAACTAAACTTTTTCTACACTTCTGATGAATTGGATGATATTATTTCTTACCCCCTTTTAAACAGGAAAAGGTCCCTGAATATTATCATTCCCCAGAAAATGTCAAAAAATCGCAATTCCTGAATGATTAATGATGCTGGAATCTTTCCGGGTAAATGATTTATTACTATTGGAGAGCGTTCTCCAGTTCGGAAAGTACTTCCAAGAAGGCTCAAGTCCCCCGAAAGCCTATTCATTGAGAGGTCAAGCACTCGGAGCAACAAGTTTAACAACTCAGACGGCACAGCACCAGAAAAACGGTTATCTTAATGTAAGAACTCTCGAGTTTCCTGCATCAATGATTTCTTCTGTATACGGTCGGCTAGATGTTCTGTTGACAATGTCAGCTCTCGGAGCTCAGAGAGCTGACCTACAGCAGAAGAAAATGAAACCTTCAAGCTGCTCAGAATCGTAAACAAATCCGAGTGATCTCAGAACAGAACTCGTAATTTGCAACTCTCCGTCACAGAGAAACTGCAGGAGAGTTGCAGGAGTTTTTTGGTGAAGGGAAGGGTGGTGGTCATCTATTCCCTAAGTCTTTCTGGATTGGCCCCCTAAAGGCTCTAGTAGTCCGGACGGGGCAAGATAGACTCTCTCGCATGAGTGAGGAAAAATAGCGAAACGAGAAGGACGAAGTGAGCGCAGACTGGTGTAGTCCGAGCCCCATTGGAGCTTGAATGAGAGGTAAGAAAGTCTGTGTTTTTAATAGAAATTGTTTGATGAATTTAATCAGCATCTTTAATATTCATATATAGATTATAAAGCATTTGCCGTGTGGAAATATTAGCACTTGGGCCCTAGCATGACCGGTGACTTGTGATTATTCATTGGTGAGTTGAATGATTTAGACTGTTGTTTTTTTTTTTTTTTAATAATAATCTTAATTAATTAATACGGTGATTTGGGCAATAAATGTGGTTTTATATTGTATTGACTCTTTCAAGGGATGAAGGAAAAGGGTATCGACTCAATTCGTTACAAAGCTTCTCTCCCGATTCTAGAAATTTGAGATCGGTTTTTCATCTTCGCACTTGTAGCTCTTAAACACCCTTGTTTTAAAGTTGGACCTTCTATGAGGTAGTTAACTCTTAATTCTCATTCTTTATTTTGATATGCTTAATTCTATCTTTCACATTATACTATTATACTTAGTTTATTGGTCATGCTTTTATACTGAGTGGAGCATGAAGTGTTTTTTTTTCTACTGTTGTCATCTGCTTCACATTTCACATAATGTGAAGTAAGATTTAGTAGACCAGTTTTGAGTTCTTTTGGATGGTCATAGAAAAATCAACGACCAAGTCATTTTTAGCCATAGTTCAAAAGTTCCGAAGTCCTGTTCTTTTAGACTTATTTTTCTATTCTCTCAGTTTATTTTTAGTTTAACACTTACGTTTCACTTCAAATCAATAGTCCAATTTTGGCCACCTTTTAGGGTTATAATCGTCTTCATTTAAGTTCACTTGCATTCCCCCCTCCCCTTGATAAGAAATGTTATCTATAAAAATATTCATTGTCCTTTGATATCTAGAATCAATTAAACTCTTTATTAAAAGCAATGCCCTAATCTCACATTTTCCCTGCCAAACACATTTTATTAATTATTGCATAAAAATTGTAAAATCCTTTAATGAAGGATTAATAATGTGATTTTGAGTAAAATTTATAATTATTTAACTTATATCTATAAATATATATTTTTCGTAAATAAAACCTCATTTTTAAAAGACAATAATTTAAAAATATAAATATTATTTTGTTTAGAAGCAATTATATTCTTAATTGAAAATCGGCATAATGCTCAGAGTTATTTAAGTAATTAGTATAAAACTAAGAGTATCCTCTATCCTCAAATGCCACACATCCCTTTCATACTCTCATTTTCATTAGAAGTTTTTCCTTCGTGCCAAACTACCATTTTTTCAAGAATTATGAAGATTCCGCCGAACGGGATAGAAAATTTTGCGTGTGTAAGGGGAACCTGTACTCATCTATATACTCAACAAACCAATCAACTGAGACAAATAACTTACTCCCTCTGTTTTTCAAAAAGCTATATAAAACAAAGTTGTTATATTATTAACGTGAGACATAATAATTCTTTGTTACATCCTTTGAGCATAATAACATCTTGTGGAACTAATGAGTACTGAACCTTAAGATTTAACCATTCTCCCAAACATGATAGTCCCTTAATATGAATGGATGTTATTTTAGCCATATTAAATGAGTGCATATAGTACCACAGGATATTGATGTTCAAGAAGATGAACTGATTGTACAAGAGTTCTGATTCAATTTATAAGATGAAACTGATTGTATAAGTTAATAAGATCGACTGAATTTCAATTTAATTGTATTTGGCATATGCCTAAATAAAGTCCAAATCTAATGTTTCACACAGTTTAAAGCAAATCATGGAAGTTGGAAAATCATTAAAAGAATTGAAGATTTAACAGTATAACTTAGTATTCTCTATCTAACATCAAATTTTACACACAAGTAGACATTATTTGCTCATTGTGTTAAATTATTTTGATTTAAATTCGCTATTTACATGGTTAAATTTCAACCCACAAATTCGTAAATTGATTTACGGAGGAAGTATATTATATTTGTATATTATATTATATATTATATATTATTATATTATAATATTATATAATATAATCTGAATATTAAAAAATCACATTTTTCAAGCTGTATAATTTTATTTCAGTTTTTTTTCCTTATTCCTAATGAGGGTACCTCACGCAAAAATATCAAATTTCATGGGTATACGAATCGTTTTTAAAAACTTTGGATAAGGTATCATGCCAATACTTCAGGGTGTATACAAGAGTGGTTTAATTTGCTTTAAGAACTAGTGTTTAGACTAAGCGATAAAAATGTAAGTAATGAATAGTGTTTTCACTCCTTTTAAATATATTTATTTATATTATATAATAAATACTCGTCATCTGTTTTAAATATTGTACCCTCGATTTTTTTGAAATCTTACCACTTCTCTCATTTAGAAGTTCCATGACGTTTTCTACCACTCCACTTTATTCCATTTTAGGAAACCTTATTACTCCTTCCGTTTTTTAATAAGATTGTATCCATACCATTTTGGAACGGTTTAAGAGTTGATGGTTGAATAAAATACGTGTAGTAAGTTGGGTAAAAAGCTTGAATAAGTTATGGTAAAAGGTAAATGTGTGAATTTATGGGAAATAGTAATTTTGGGTGCAATAGATTGGGTAAAATAAGAAAGTTGATTTTAGAAATGAGTAATTCATTAAATGTTTAGAGTTAAATAAAGTAGCGGTAAAAAGTAAAGAAAAAATTATTTTTAGATTGGTTTGAACATGCTATTATTGAAAACGACTCAAAGAAAACCGGACATCTAAGTTAAAATGAATGGGAGATTATTCTTTTAATTGTAGTGGCCCACCAGGTGACTCGTCATAACACTGCAATACACTCATGTGGTATTAACAATGCAATTTTATTTGTTCCTCTCCAATCTAAATTTACTTTTAACCTCACTCTTTATATATATTAGTTTCCATATATTTACACCCAAATATGTTATAGAGGAACTTCAAGAACGGAGGAGTTATTTAATATAGGACAGATATCTCCCAAGATGATAGTGCCTTAACCATGATTCTTTAGGGCTTTGTACGTATCTGAACATAAGGAGTAACGCTCCTTTATACTTGTATCTGACAATAAGTTTAAAAAAAATGCAACAAACTAATATATTTACTTGTATTTTTTTATTGACAAAAAATACTACTTGAAAATAGAGGAAGGAAATAATTATGACTAAATTATATTAAAATAATTTTGTAATGACACATTCAGTCGAAATTAATAAAAAGTTGAAAATGGAAGTGAGACCATTATATGATGGAATTGCTTAATCATGATTTGGGTATAAATGGAGAAATACATAGAAATGGAGCCAATTCTCAGCAACATATATCTAACATCCTTGCTATTAGGGCCTTTGTCTCGGAGCTATCAACAGTACAAAAGCAAGCAATTTTACAGAACTTTGCAGCATTTGCTGTTCCATAATAACCATTTCCTCTTCTGAGCTCAGGACAATTGTGCCCTCTCAGGGTGATCGGAACTCATCGCGTTCTCACCACTGCACCTTTTATCTCCTTGGTGTGATGGGAAGAATTCGTCATCCTGGAAGCTTTCCATCACCAACCTCCAAGTATAAACTCCGAGCTGTAATGTCAGATTTCTCTCAGTAAGCCTCATTGTCTGGAAGTAGTCTGGTGCAATGTACCCGACTGTTTCCTGCATACATTTTGAAGCTGACATATGCTTTCTTAAACGGCCATCTTCTTGCAAAGACCGAAATCTGCTATCGAGGCTCTCCATCTCATCGGTCGAGGAGGAATGTAGCTGGTTTACAGGTCCGGTGGATGATCCTCGGGGTTGTGATCATGTGAATTGCTCTAGACCTGCAGCCACCCGAGGGCTATATTGTATCGCGACAACCAATCTAGTTTTATCTGGTTTTTTTCAGCGACCTGTGTCAGTAGGTCTTGCAAGCTGCCGTTTTTCATGTACTCGTTTATACCAGGTAAGTGACAATCGGGCTGTGTTACAATGAGGCAAGAAGGGGGAGCATAGTTTCGATGTTGAATCCTTCCGATGTTGGATCTCAGCTCGTATCTGACTCAGTTTTTGTTTAACATCTTTGGGTGGTTGTGATCATCGAGCTCAGGAACTGTGGTTCATTGGAGGGAAGTTTAATCTTCTTTACCTGCGACTTTTAACCACTTGTGTTGGGTAACTCAAGCCTTGTAAACTTCACACAACCGCCTTTTCCAATCAACCTGCAATTGCAGCCAAAGCGTCTTCCTTGGTCCAAGGAAAGCAAGTCCTTTTCTCTTTGCTGATAATCGGGTTGCTAAAAAATGGCTATTTGTAAACTCCTTCCTTGCCGTTGCTGAAAGTTAGAGCGTTGATCAGCACTGCCAATGGCGAAGCCGAATAGCCCCTACGCTCCGCCAGTTAAGTAATCCCAACAAATCCAACACTAGTTGTTTTTTTTCTTCATCCTGTTTATTTTATGGTGTGTTTATGTGTTTTGAGTGTTTACGTATCGTTTGCTTCGTTCTTTTTTAGTTTCACCGGAAAGTTTCCAGGACAAACTGCAATAACATCAGTGCAAAAGTTCCAAGAAGAATTGTAGTCTGACGAATTATGATTGATTGAAAATTTTGGCAAAGAAAAATAAGGTCTGTTTTCAAATGATGTCTTATACTGCATTTGACTGATTGAGTATGCTTCAGAGAAAATTGCCTGTTTTGAGTGTGATTTTCAATTGATTGACATTTAATGGATGTATTTTTTCGCTCTTTTTGTGTGTAGTTGAAAATATTAATCCAAGAAAATCCCTGTCTTTGAATATTGAATTTAGAAATTGGACAAGATTTTTTGGATTGTATTCAAATATGGACTTAAGTACACGTTGAAAGCTGGTCCGAACCTGAAACTGACTCGACCTAAACCAGTTACCGGTCCTAGCATAAATACCAAGCTACAAGCGAGGATCTAAGCAAGCAAAATAGGCTTGACAATAATCTGAAGCCAAACTACTAGTTTCAGGAATCGTAGTTGAAAAATTAAACCAGGGAAACAAAGATCAATGCAACTGAATCATATTACTACATTAAATCTCAGAACGAAATACAATGACTTAATACAAATACTCAGTTAATATATATATGAAAAACTCGTATAAATGCGCTTATAACATCGCAGGATCTGGCACTGTGAGTACTACTACAAATAAGCCAGCTCTCGGATCATAGAAAGCATAATTAATCTATAAGAATCAGATAAAACTTAAACCTTATGCTGCATTATTTAATGATAATTGTGATTAATAAACGAAGACAAAGAATCGAATGAACTAGCCAAGAAGTTCAATTTAGACGATTGCTGTAAGTTGTAACCATAACGAGCTAGCTAGCTAGTTTAATCAGCTGCAGTGCAACGGTCATGAAACTTCTCCATCTGCTTTCCAACACTCGCGCACAACCACCCTCTCCGGAATCCCCCTTCGTCTCCAGAGTATCAGCCGTGCAATGATGAGGCGTTTGCCCTTTGCTTCAAATGATGCTCCCTCAAGAAGCAGGGATGAATCCTTTCAACCTCGCGTTTTCTCCCACTCTTCGAACAAGATTTCAGACTCTCCAGTATCTATGTCCCCTTTAGGCTCTCGTCATTTCAGTTGAGTCGAACCACATGGTAGCCCATCCTTGGTCCACTTAGCCATCGAAGCTGAGCAACTGTCATTCACTTCCTGGCATTATCAAGTCGCTCTCAACGTTCTTCCCGTGTTCATCTTCGGTAGAGCATGCACTCGACCCAGTCAGAAGTACCAGAATTAAGGTTGGGTTTGGGCGATTTTCTTCATTCGCTCTTTTGCATTGCTTTTCCCGACATACACCAGTTCTAGATTGATTCCTGCAGCAGCGGCCACTTCTTTGGCCGTGCTAGTGAATGTCCTTATCCAATCCAAATTCTCCCCTCCATACACACAAATGTACTTTTTCTGCGAAATCTGTTACAATAATAACAATACAAATCAGATCAAAACACATTTGTCAGAACTTTTTTTTTTTTTTTTCCAAAGAAAGGTGAAGTATGAGTTGATGACAGTATTATCGAACAGGAAGCTAAGTACCATACCCATTCTAGGATGAGAGGATAAACGTTGTCCACGAAAAGCTCGAGTCTCCATGTCTCGTCTCTCCAAAGAGCTTCCTCCTTCATGAGAGTAAAAGGATAGGCCATGTTTCCCCAAATCAAGAACATGTGAAGGGCATTTGGGCATGCCACCTTCCCTTGAGGATCGAGCACAACCAGGATCATTTTCTTCGCAAACTTCCATACCTCCTTGATGTACCTTATAGCAGCTGGCTCCAAGATTTTGGGATTGTGCAGGGTGTGCCATGACATCATGGACTGAAGCTGCTCAAACCTCTGCTGGTGTGCTTCGTCCCAAGGGACCGACTTGTCTACTATCGGGATCCATACAATTTCGTACTGGAACTCGGGCCTCAACCTTGATTCTTGGTATGTATTGTCCAGAACCATCAACTCATCTTGGGAGACATCGAGATCTGTGATGAGTAACACTACTGTTTTTCTCCGGAGTGCTTCAACATGAACCTATTTCGTTGTTTCGTGTCAAAATACAAATTTATTGAGGTGAAAGATGGATTTATATCGAAGTACAAGGTTTTCGACTTACCTTTTCTTTGCTGGAGCCATCAACGAGGGGTGGAATGTCCTCCRTRATGTATATCAAATGCTTTAAAATCCTGATGTTGTCGAGCTGGGGTAATTCGAAGACACGTACAAGGTTGTTATATGCTTCAATGTGTTTCTTCTCATCTGCATTTCAAAATTCATATATGTGACTATTGGATTCAAGGAAGTCTAAAATCCTACTACTTCAGAAATTCAGATGTTTTTCTGACATTTGAAAGACTGCTGATTACTGAAGCAGAATTCAAGCAGATTCAGACATGATAATGTTGCACAGTTGAATAAAATTGCTCTGAAATCATCTTCTGTATTCTACATTTTCAGGGTTCATTCCTATGTTAATCGCCACGAAAGACGACAACAAAACTAACAAGATGGGTAGATGAGTTGAAGGCTAACCTATATGCTGATAGCAAAGAGCAAGTTGTTGCCTCAGGTGTTCATGAATGTTCCGCTCTTTGTGAGCCAAGCTTGATAACTCCCACGCTTCTGTAGTCGATGTAGCATACCTAGAAGCAGCAACTCAAAAGATCAGCAAAAAAAAGTATGTATCTGTGATATCATTACATATCAGTACATTGAAAATGACTTACTCATAGCTCATTCCGATAAGACTGACAATCTGTGTAGCACAGGCGACGATGCTCCTGATAGTCCAGTAAGCAGCAGTAGGTATGTGTGTCATGGCAGTGGACAAAGGCGGATGCTCAGGCGAGATGTACTGATGAGGCAGCTGTTTGAACTCCATAATGGTCTTGGTGACATCCAATGTTGCACCAATGAGATTGTTGAGAGCTTCAAACCGGGACTTGAGTGCACTAGAGTGCTCAATCAGGTCTGGTAGCTGCTTGAGGATAGCCACAGACTTGGCGAGGGGGTGAGTTGGGAAGAGCTGAACCACAAGACCAAACTCCCCATAGGTTATTGCTAGGGCCCCGAGGACTATAGCTACCTTCGCGTCCCATGAATAGCTGGAGAGCGTGGTGAGGAGTGACATTGTTGTGGAGTGTGCATCTCCACCCCCGGAACATTTGCATGTTATCTGCCATCACAGAGTACATAATAAGCAGACACGAACTAGCTCAGTAAAGTCTCAAGGGCGATACTAAAGACCTTTGGTTGAATCCTGTGTTATTGAAATCATATCGGATATACTACCTCACAAGAGACTTTTTGTATGATAAAMGCCAACGCTTCAAGCATTCCATTCGCGTCAAGCACAGCTTCACTGGTCCTATCCTCCAGGGACTCAATATGCGCCCCCTGTACATGCAAGTTATGTAACAATCCACACACGATCAGGTTCGATAAGTGGCCTCAGTTAAAACACAACCGAAAAATACAGAAAGAACTTTACCTCAATGCTAGGGGCAGCGCGCTTCAAGACATCCTCGATGATGTCAAGGATAGGCCTAACATCCACATCGCGGCCATCAGGAGCATGTGTCCCCTGAATCTGCTTCAGCATTGTGCTGTCGTCGGATGCAGCAAACATCCGACGATCACCCCTGGCCATCTGCCTATAGGATGGTGTTGCACCTGCCATGTTTTCCTCCCCTTCTTCACTTCTCTACTAACAATACAATTTTCCTGAACTCGATTCGACTAGTCCTAACAAGCTATGTGCACTACTGTTAGTTCTACTGCTGTACCTTCCACAGTCTAGRGAGTACACCATTATATAGTGTGATGAAAGGTGTGTAATATCGATCTTACTTTAATTATTTTGGATAAAATTAAAGTCCTAAAAATCTTTTAATTATTTTGGATAAAATTAAAGTCCAAAATCTTTGAATCAAGTTCCTTACTTGCTGAGAAACATAAACCCAAACATAAGATAAGGATATGTTGCTTTGGGTGGTCCTTCAATGTCTTTACAGCATCATCAGTTTCTTCTTCATCATCATCATCATCACTAAGACTACGCTATGCTACGTTATAAACCAATACATGTCTAGATCAACTGGTAAGGACGATGTTTTCTCGAGTTGGACCCCTGCCCTGTGAATGCAGAACTGTGCTAGCTAAGAGAACTTCCCCTTAATGAAGTTAATCCGACTCTAATCCGGATTAGTGGGCCTTAAATAGGTTTCAAAACCGGATGAGTAAAAATTATTCTATATATGATCATTATGCATGCATGGTTGAAAGTCTGATTTCAAAGTTTAAGTGCTTTAATTTATCCCTGTAAATCACCCCCGAGGTCCTAATCTTTTTGTCATGTTAGCTCTTGATTTCGTGTTAGAGGATTATTATCTCAACTAAAAGCGTAAATGAATTTTAAAAATTAATGAGGGGGCTAATTTGTTGTTCGAATTCGAGTAGGCCAATCTTACTTGAAAGCTAAATAATATCGAATTAGAGAATCATTAGATAGGAGAATTAGTCCTTTTCTCCTTGATTGATAACAAAAAGGCAAAAAAAAAAAAAAAAAAAAAAATGCATGTAAGATGTTCATCTCAATCTTTTAAGGTATTATTCAAGACTTGTTGCACAAGGCCTATCAAAGAAAGTTGTTTCCAAAATCCAGCATAGTTTAATTTCAACACAGAATTTGCCTCAATTAATTAGCTTGTTTTAACTATTCTATATATTTTCCTAGTACTTTATATTATTCTAGCTAGAATCATATTTTATCTCATCTAGAAGCACATCATAGTACACTCTTACTTTCTTAGTAAGTCATTTAAGTCGTGTTCGTGTTAATGAATTTTGTTAAACTGAACTTATTTCTACAGAACTAATTAAACTTCTTTAATTTCACTGAATTAAACTATTTAACAGGAAATTTTACATTTCATTAGTACCGAATATATTTTTACTAATTGAACTTATTTTGCTGAGCTGAAATTATTATTACTAATTAACTTATTTGTATGGAAATTTGTTGAAATAAGCTGACCATTTTAGCAATATTCAAGTACTATATCAACAATTCAATGTAGAAGTTTGACCTAAAAATAGAAAACAGAAAATGCATATAAAATTTGCTTACAATCATATGCATGTTAGAATATTCATAAAAAAATTAGTAATAATCATAAATATTAATTAATTAAAAGCAAAGTGTGATGGAATATTAATTAAGATATCACCTATTTACTTACAAATTTATTTATTTATTAAAAATGTTTTTTTTATATATTTTGTGGTTTGATGCATAAGCTATCTTAAAAAGTTTAAATTTGAGTAGATGGGTAAAAATTTATATATTGATGATGCCATTCAATTTTATAATAATTCTTTTTTCATCTTTTTTCCACTTTAACAATAGTTAAGTTATTAAGCAACCTCGTTTGTTTGGAGGATATGAGAACAATGTGTTAGCTGCTCATTTTAAAGCAAAAGCAACAAATTAAAAGCAAAAGAGAAGATTCCAATAATTTTACAGATAATGTAGTAGTAAGCCTAAAATAGTTCCTGCTTATAATTTTATCATGGTATGAGCACATTTATGTCATGTCATTTGTATAAGAGTGGAACAATATTCTTGATAAGAAAATTATAAGAATTGAATATTAATAATCTATTAACTATACATTAATATTAATAATCTATTATTTAGTTATAAGAATTAAATATAATAATTTATTCATTAATACGAATCAAACAAGACCCCACGATGACTATAGTTATAATATACATTGAACTTATTACAAAATTATCTTCACTTGTGAATAAGTGAAATACGGGTGTGGCATGAACTCATGGAACGGATGGAATACACTGTTTTTTTAAAAAAAAAATCAAACTCGAATTGTTTTAAAAAGATCAGAGTCCATAATACGAAGATGAGAACGATCGAGAACACTCTAAGAATGGAGCTAACAAATAATGTGTAACAAACTTTACATAGCAAGGAAGATGTTGCCACTTGCTACTTCCTCTTACGACAAATGGCAATGTTTGAAAAACCACATCTTGCACTCTTGTTTGGCCAAACAACAATGAATGATGGAGAAACATATACCTATACAAGATGTGATCATAAAATTAGAAGAAACTATGTGTTAAATTGGAGTATCAATTAAAGATTAACATTGTTGTACTTGTAGGTCGTCAATTATTTCATTATTTCGTGAATAACTTGTTACATAGTTACAATTGGAAGAGGATATAAGAATATACTCCGTAATTAAATACAATCAATGACAGTTATTTATTACGGTGGCTACAATATGTTGCACAATATGATTGGCCAAACAATTGTTTGAAAGATTGAAGACACTATAAATACATCAAGAACACAACTCTTAGCAACTTTCAATTCCCATAATTTATATATATTTCTTTGTTTGGAGTATTAGCCTAATTTACTTAAACATACAACCTTATAATTATATATAAATATACTTTATCCTTAATCTTACTTACCCAATCAAAATTGGAATGTATATTCAAAATTAATATTGCTAAATTATATGGTGAAATAGAGAACAATATAATAATTATTCAAAGAGACCGGTTTAATTTGTATGCTAACTAAACAATAATAATAATAATCATGAGTGTTATACATATGTGTTATATAATGGTAAAAAAATATTTACTGTTTTATAAGTATAGTTGCGCATTTGGTCATAACACATCATAAATTCATAGCAAACTTGTGTACACTATGTTATAATGATCAATTTATTTTAACAATGTGATTATTTTTGATTTAGCTGATACAACATACAAATTAACGTTTGACAAAAAAATATTGTAAAAGTACTGCTAATTTTTAAACAATTGTCGTTAATGATTTAGGAATTTTTTATTTTCCTTGTTGCAACATGTAAAGTATATTAATTCTTACAAAATTATTGATGCAATTTAATAAATATAAATAAAAGACAAATAAATTATATTTTGTAATTCTTACTCATTATTATTAACGAATTGTATTTTGCTCGAACATGCAAGCATAAATCAAGCCTAAATATTATAAAAGCGAAAACTCATTTTTAGTAATAGAGTATTTTGAAATTGTAATTCATACTCGAAAAGTCGAAAATCGGTTTGCCACAAATTGAATGACTAAAACAAGCTAAGAAATTGATTTGGGTAATATGGATAACTTGAGATAAACAATCATCATCTTTTCAACCCAAATTTAGAATTTCACAAAGTGGAATTTTGAAGAAAAAAATAAAATAAAAATAAAGTGAAGTTACCAGAAATTCCATAAAAATAAAAAAATAAATAAAAATATGCCGTAACAATACCATATTCATTCCATCTTAGCTTATGGTTGCCGCTATCGTGCGCCTCATTACAATCACTTGACATTCTTCTACACTTTGCCACACACCTCTTCTCTCCCTTTCCACGTGTCCTCACGGCTAACCTGCGGCGCTTTCTCTCTCTCAAACGTCCCTTCCATCACAACGGGCAATCTCTTCTATCTCGAAGGAGGTTTAATTTTAAGTTTCGGCTCAATTTCTTGCTTAATTTGATGATTTTGTGTTTTTATTGTTGGGTGAAATGGGTTTTTGTTTTCTGAATTTGTTTTTATGGGGTTGCATTTTTGTGGCAGAGAAGGTTGTTGCTTGATCATTGTTGTTACAATTTCCAGCATGTTGATGTAATCTGGGTTCATTTGTGATTTAGTCGAAACTCTGTTAATTGTTCTTTGTGTTTTTGTCTTGTATTGTTGAAAGTTTGATTCTTTGATAGTGAATGTTTCAAATTTTTGTTTATAGGCAAGAATGTACTCATTGGTTTGTTAATGTTGTGGCAAATTAATTTTATCTGTTACATGTTCATTCTATCATCATAATTGGAATTATGTGGTGTTATCGAAATTATTGATTATATAATGGTAAATTATATGCTCCAAAGTCCAAACAGGCTAACATTCTTGCTACTAGTGTTGACTAATTGCGAAGATAGTGAGTTTCCTGTTATCTGAGATGATTTTGATGTGTTAAGTAGTGATTTATTAAAATATTGGGCTGTTGTGAATCATTGCAGTTTGATCAGATGCTTTATAAACTTAGAGTTGGTTGTTATAAGGTCTTTATTCAGATATTGTTGCTTCTGAGTTCTGATTAGCTTGAGCAGATTAGCTGTTATTGATCTTCGGAACCGTCTGCTAATGTATTGAAAGAGCTCTGATTGATTCTTGTATATGCCTCGGTTGCTATTCTGTTATGGAGGCAAGTGTGTTATGATATGGTGACTGATTATATGGAAGTATGGAGCTGTTAGTAGTTGGGATATGAGTTCAAATTAATAGCAGATGATTTAATGAGTTGTGACTGGATTGTTCTGTCCTAGCATTTGGAAACTATATACGCAATTAGATGATTTGCAAAGAATAATTGTTCAGTTCAAAGAATTTGGTCTGATTATTTGAGGTAGTATGACATATCTACTTGAAGGTGTTATTTTTAGATTCATTGAATCGTACCCAATTGTTGTTTTCTTGTTGAGTTAGGTAACAATTTGACAATAAAATTGTGTGTTTTGCTTGATTAAACAAATACTTCGTACTTAAATTCATGAGATTTATCTGCAGAAACACTTTTCTGGGCCTGGAGTTGGCAGAGCAAAAACAAAGTTATGGTGGCACAGTTGCGACGATGTGGAGTTTTTAGCTCTGAGAATAGCTGAGGTGATGGAAACCATTGATAGGGCTTGTTTGTACCTGCTGGACCCCTCCCTTACGTGGATAGCCCCATGCCAATTAGCCATAATGCACCATATCAGTCCTCATATGCATGCGATGTGCCTTGAGCTATTGAAGGACAGCTGCAGCCGAATGCATGCTCTAGATGTTGGTTCAGGTAACTTCATATGTGTCTATGGAGTTGTGCCTTAATGCTTTTTTATACATCAAATGTTTTAGTAGAAAAAGTTAATGAATGATTAATGGTGTATGTGTCTTTTACAAGCAATGTCCAATACGTTGTCCATTTGTAATGCATCTTCATCATTTCTCAATGACTACTGATTCGTCATTGTTTGCCTTGCACAGTTATAAGTGACCAAATCTTATTGCCCTAAAGAACAAATATTTAWACTAAAAAATACTCGAGGAAATAATGAAAGCAATTGAAGCTAAGCTATCTGACCTGACTGTAAACAAAGTAAACTTGAACATGATTGATYAGTAAGCCTAGTACTGATGGAAAAATACTGCATGATCAGACTGTGAAGAAACCCTATCAAACTGATACCYCTGTAAGAGTGCTAACTTATCGSCCCCATTGTCTGCAATTGAATTATCTGATGGTTTTGGTGCTCRTCATTTTTCTTTCTCTGCAAGGGGGTGACGTTGGTATATCACTGCTTTACCTGCAGGCACAGGGTACTTGACTGCATGTTTCGCAATTATGGTTGGAGCACAAGGTCGTACTGTTGGCATAGAGCACATACCTGAGCTGGTTACTTCATCCATAGAAAACATCAAAAAAAGTGAAGCTGCTCCTTTGCTGGAGGGGGGATCCCTGTCGGTTCATGTTGGTGGTAAGATGCAAGCCGTTCAAATTATTTCTTGAGAAATATTTTTCCTCCTAGCTTACTCGGGCAACTATGCACTTGTCAGAATATCTTTGGGGCATTGTGATTTGTGGCTCATAATTTCAACATTATTGGGTCATTAACACATCATTTGTGTGCYTTWTTGTGGTGTCAGATGGAAGGGAAGGATATCCYGATGCTGCGCCTTATGATGCAATCCATGTTGGGGCTGCAGCACCAGAAATACCGAAAGCTTTGCTTGAGCAGCTGAAYCCTGGTGGCAGACTAGTGATTCCTGTAGGYACCTACTTCCAGGATCTGCAGGTGATTGACAAAAAGGACGATGGCTCTCTTGATGTCAGAACAGAAACCTCTGTGAGATACGTGCCACTTACTAGTCGAGATGAGCAGTTGCGTGGTTAGATGAAGCTGCCTTTAGTCCATCCGTGTTRTWCTCCGTAGTTTTTGTTTCTATATTGCAAGACATTGCGGCCCATGAATCCCATAAGTAGTGTGTCAGTGTTATCCTACCCCCGTTCCCCTCCCTCTCCCTTAGTTTGTAAATAAAGACAGAGCAGGTGTGTAGTTTATCAGTCGGAACGATGTACTTTAAACGCATAAGCAGTAAGTGGAAAAGCACTGCTTATATGATGAACATTATTCCGAATATCTTCCGAAAGGGAAACAGTAGCTGCACCAACATTGGAATTATGGAAATTGGGCAATACTTAACTCAGTGGAAGCCGACCCGAACATGAATCCATAGCAAGTGCATTAAACAAAACACTTGATATAAGTTAAAACTCGTCACTAATGATTATTTACTACTTTGTCTAGTTGTATAATGGAAATTGGTCTTGAAATGAAAAATATTCCTAGCTTTATTGCAAAATAATCATCAGAGTATTTCATGTGTGAAGAAGTACATTCTATGTAAGTTATTTTTTATCGCGAGTTTTTTTTAAACCTATATGCTACTGAAATACTATGTACTAAGTTGGATAAATAGATACACTAACAAGCGTCCGGGACCGTTAATAAGGTAGTTAAAGTAGAAACTTATTAATTAAAATTAATATTAATTACAACTCGATTGACTGTATTTGCAATGCCCCAACAATTTTTACTAATTTAAGGAATATATTTGATTTTAACTAACACTAGGGACATTGTGTAGCGAGATAATTTATAGATCACAACTGGATTGCAGTCCATTTTCATGAATAATTGGAACCCAAATTGCTGACTGGGCAGCCGTACATCCTGTAATTATAATCTAGCAATATTAGACACTTTTCGTAGCGTTCTACTTCTATGTCCAAAATCGTTGCAGAATTATGATACAGGGAGTATAAGATGTTTTGTGAAAATTGAAACCTAAATTATACTTTATTGATGTAGAGAATCATAACTTTCGTATATGGCAGATATAATAGAGAAATGAATCTCGCTCTTTTGTTTCCAAAAAAAAGTGACAAAAATTATTTAAAGGAAGAGATTTAACAAAGTAACGTATAAATTAATCAATAATATTTTAACAACGATAAAGAAATCAGATTATCACTCCATTGTGTAAACTTACTCGAGATTCAGATTGCTTATTTACATGTATAATTTGTTCCCCCCTCTTGAAAATACGTAAAAATTGACATGTTTCACACCTTTTTTGAAGACAGGAAGAAGTATTATATTCCTATGGCGGCCACGGATTACACAAAGTATTAATGTAAAACGATGTATCTTGTTATTGTAGATACATCATATACAGTATACCTACAATGATCTAGCTCATTTTAGAGGCCATTTTGCACAGTTCACTTATCAGGGGTACAGAGTACCATACAATAAGCAATGAGCAGAGTATCAAGTCACTTCAAAAATAGGCTCAACATGGATGCATGTACAGATACTTATGGACGGGATTAAGAAATGAATGGATATGAGGATGTGCTGCTTTTCGGCCGAGGCCCCGCGATGTTCTAGCTTTAGGGGACCGGCAAATACAGTAAAGCATCCTCCACAGTTCTCAATTAGTAGAAGCCTATTCGGACAACGCAGTGAATTTCAGAGAATAAAGACAACTATATCAGAACAGGCTCACAAATAGGTAAATCAGATTTGGTTTGTCTAATTTCATGACAATCTTAAAGGCAGTTTGAGGATATGAAGGTCTTAAAGGGATTATGTCGAACCACGACAATGAAGAGCAAAAAAAGATCAAGCACTGCCCCTTCGAGACACCTAGGTCCTTCCGAAGGCCCTGCTGGAAAATGGTATTGAAAACTAGCATTGCGAATGATCAAGAAATAATCTACGATAGATGAATCATCCAGTTACAAACGAAACAGATATAAAGAAAATAAACATCAAAAGAGTTCAACAAAACTTACGTATCATTAAGATATAAATCATTTTGTATTTATCATAATTTGCAGGGGCAATAAGCATGAACTAAACTAAACACACATCTTATGGAACACGGGTTGTCAGAATATGAGCTATGAATAGATCTCAGCCAAAACAGAGGAAGAAGATAAAAAAAGATAATGCACTAACAGAGACGATAGCTTGCGCCTGTGGGGCAACTCAAAATAGAACGTCTAGTTTCTTCGCAACATTACCTGCCTGATGGGCCCTCAGTGCAGGAGATGTCGTGAAAATGAGCAGGCATCGGCAGTGATATTGTACAGATAATCATTGGTTAAATTCTGATGACATTATGTCTTTGAGGTGCAACACGAGGAAAGTTTACGGAGATGAATAGAATCAACAATCAAAATGTTGACTCTGTCGATCAAGAGCAGCAGTGCAGTGGCTTCATCTCCTGCTGCGCCCTACGAAAGGCCGAGAGGGTCGTGCGGACAGATCTCAAGTGTCACGGAGTGAGCGAGTCGTTGCACATCTGGGCACTTAGAATGTTCCGTCTGCTGTGTGAACTTGCTCAATGCTGAGCATTGTCTACATCCCTATGGAAGGTTACCACCAACGTAGGACGGCAGAAGGATCGAACTCACGGCGGAGGCCCATTCTAAGGGCGTGACGCCCCCTGGAGCAGCTTGTTTACAGTTAAGAGCCTTCCCTCAAATCCTAGATCGAAATGCAAAGATTGGATCAGAGTTAAAAACATTCGATTCAACAAAACTCAAAGCACATGTACTAGGAAATAACATGAATAAAGAAAAGTGGTCCGGACCCATATCTAATCTACACCAGCCTTAACAGTATTATCGTAAGATAATGCATGGTTTACTCCTGAAACAAAAATGTGTTGATCAACCGGCTAGAGACAATTCAACACATCTACAACCAGAGTGCAACTGCAAGCCTAAAGGACTTCGCAAGTAAATTGTTAACTGCCGAGCAAAAATAAGGTTAGTCTCCATTTCGAGCTTTGATGCTGCAAATTTCACAGTATGTCTTCTCTTAATGATTTTGAGGTTTAAAGCAACCTACCCCACTCAACCTCACACCAACTCCTCCAAAAGAAATGATGCATTAGCAAAGATTTGTAGAAGACGATGAGATAAGCTATTACATAAGAATAGTCTCAAAGGTTCTGGTCCTAATAGCATTATACAATTCACAACAATAGCATAACCCTATCAACACAAACAGAAGCCCTCCACCTGCTTTGATGGGGTCCAAACCATCACAGATTTCATTGGCTCATAGCTCCATACTCTCTATTTCATATTCATTATGGAAGCAAACTATAGTTCGAATAGAACCTCAAGCAGTATTCATCGTTTTCAGTTCCAGAGTTGATCATTTAATACTTCGAAAACACGAAGTATATCAGAAACACTTGCCAGATTGTAATTAGCTTATATATTAGTGATAATAACCTTGGAATTATGACAGAAGCCGCTATATAAGGAGAGGTCCATCTCATATCAACTTAGCACCACCACACAATCCATTGCAATAGCGCAAACCCAAATTTCAAACACCAAATTATACTACTTCTGGCTCCTTTGGCTATATGCGATAGGGTTGATTTGGATTGGTGTTTTTCGCTCGCCGTAATACGAGTGATACACAGTTTCAAACAATGCAGCCTATTACAAGACATGTAATTAGATCGGAATCTTCCACCGATAAATTCGGTAAAACCAACGATATACGTTACAATATCCACAAAACATGAAATTGCGTAGGAAACCGGATATAGGTAATTGAAGGATGATACAAACAGTGGATCTTTTGGATGTTTACATTAATTAGCAAATTTTAGACTTACTATATCCATTCAATATTCACCATTTCTTTTGTTCTACTGCCTTCTCAGCTTCTCAACAGTGCTCAATTGGTCACAAAATCCAAATCCCCGGATAATACTCTACTCCTACAGTCTCTCCTGTGTAGATAACCTACAATCATTACCGCTATTAACACATTAAAAGGGTTCTCAACTTTATCATTAATACCATTAATTCATGGGGCGACGTAAATTTGGAAAGCAATCAAAGCAGATTTGTAATTGAACACCCAACTTTGAATTTTTCTTAAACTTTTTCTCAAATCCCCATTACAGGGTTACCAAATTGAAACCTCAATAATATCAACATCCCAAGGAGGAAAGAAAAATGAATAGATTACTCATTAGGTATTGAAACCCAAAACAATGTGTAAGGGTTAACATTGGTGAATTTGAGGAAATTTCATTGACCTCCAGCAATCTCAACCACACCTTAGTCCTCAAAATCTGAGCCATTCTCACTTATCATGCATCTATTAATGGGCATTATAGATACAACGAAACATTTATCATTCTTTACAGGCGGGATTCAATCGGAATGACCCTTCACTCTTCACTTGGCTCTTCTTTCGCTTTACAACATCGGAAGATTGAGTTTTCATGCATCTCCACTTTTTGGTCAACCCAATTAGCCGTTTTCTGTGCTCTGAGTCTCTCTATTGAGGGCTAGAGCATGTAGGTTTGTCTTGCCTCCCAATCAGGGAGGTTTGAGCGAAACGGACAGCGTGGGGATCAAAGATATGAAGGTTGGTGTGGTTGGAAGAGAGAGAAGATTGCGGGGATAAGGTAAGAAAGGCTACTTTTGTGGTGGGTTTTAAATGGACTGTGAAAGTTAAATGGGATTTAGGTTGAAAATTGAGGGAGGTGAAAGGAGATGTTTGTTGTATAGCATTGTGGCGACATGAGAGGGTTTGAGCAATGGCAGGGTTTGTTGCAGGTGCCATTTTTTGGAAGATGAAGGATTCAAGGCGAGAAATGAAGGCAGGAAAGATAGGGTTTAAGGAGCGGGTAAAGTAAAGCAGGATAGGAGGATTGTGAGAGTGAGGAATTTGATTTTAAGAGGTCTTTTCTCTCTCTCTTGTTCTTTTCTTTTTGTTTTTCTTTTTTTTGTTGTTTACTTCGACTAGAGTGAGTAGGAGACAGAAAACTAGCCAACGGTGTTTTTAGACAAGTGACTCAACTCACATCACATCACTCACTCACACTCACTCAACCCACTTGAGGAAAAAATCTAGAGTTGGTGCCAAAATCAAGGGTTGTTATGCAATTGGTAGGGTCTTTATTGATGTTTGGATGGCTAAGATTGAGTTTGAGATTTTCTTAGTTTCATGCAATTTAATACATGAGCATGCCATCAATGTTGGGGGGTGGTGGTTTGGTTCAAATGGCAATGGTATGGGCCTTGTGGCATTTTGCCTATCATAACCGAACCTAGATGTCCGGACTTGGGTTTGAACCTTTTCGCCAATTTTTATAGCGACTGTGATGAACTGATGATGTATATAAGGTTATATGGTCGTGTGATCATTTCATATGTTGAGCCACCTTTTCGATATGCAGATAGTGTATAAGAATGATCGTGGAGAAGGGGACTCGTCCTATGAAAAAAGCTATTGCTATTGCTATTGCTAGTGTTGTCCTAACTTACTTTATATAAGTCTTAGTGGACTAATCAATTGAGTAGAAAATGTGTTTTGCATCTTACCTTGAAATCAAATCAAGAGTGCTAGCTTTGATCTCACGTAGCTCACCTTAGAAGGGACGAACCTATCAATCGAGGAATAGGCAAGGGGAGTTCGAGATGTACTTGGCCACTTGGGTATAAATRAACTAGTAATCGAGGTAAGTAGGTCTAAAACTCTAAATAGTGCAKGTAAGATACGTTAATGAAATAGATRATATGTCTTTTGTACTTGTCGACTTTGAGATGTCAAGTAAGGAGTGTTCTATCTCTTATAATTAGGACTTTAGAAAATCTCTTAATTAGACGATAAAGYGAATTGCTCTCTTTAATTAGACGAGCGAGTGAGCGGATGGTCCAACGGATATTTCCATCACTCCGAGTGATTGAAATTAAGTTGTGTGGCAAMACCCYTAAAGAACAAAGGACTGCACCTTAGAAATTAGTATCTCTTATCAATCATATCATATGAAATTAGTTTCATATGATATTGCAATACTTTAGGATATTAYACTGCTAAAAATACAAATATAATCCTGTCATCAAACAGAATCACTGAATAGGCCATTTATGTTATTCATGTGTTAAATGGACTACTAATGGAGCATTCTCTCTCATGTAAAGAGAAGCTGGCATTAAAACCTCCTTGTAAAAATCAGTCAATGTGCATGAAAGATCTGATTTTAGTACACAAGTTCAATATCTTTAAGTTGGCAACCCCCTTCAAGCTCTATGGTAAACAATCCATCTTCTGGACTGTATGTGAATTCGCCTGTGTTCGAGTCAACAGTGCAAAATTTCGGCCTTGTGCTTGAATAAGCTGCAAAGCGGCCACAACCACGCACTACCATTGTCACAATAATGCAACTGTCTTCGCCCGTTACTGAACTCAAGGCTTCTACAGCTCCGCCAGAATTGTACATGTCAATCAATCCTATCGGAGCAACATGAACAGCTTCGCCATATACCTATTCATGTAGGTTGTAGAATATTAGTTCAAAAGCTGGATCACTTAGATACGGCCATAATTCGAACAAACGTTGTAATGAATATAGGTATGCCGAAGACTTACTCTAATAGGACAGATTGTATATAGTTCACATGTAAGAACACCCAAGGACACTTCCACTACTCCATTACTAGGGACTTTTGTAAGGGTTCCTGCAATGCATTATGTTAGGCGATTGAATCTAAATCGCCAACTACTGAAATATTTACGAGCTTGCGCAGAAGTTTACCAGAATTGAAAGGCAACTATACTTGCAACAGTCTCCCTGCCAATATCACCCGGCAAACCTCCCCAGAAATTCAACATCATTGGGACCTGACTTGATCAGAAGATAACAGTAGGTGCGTGTGAGTTTCAAGTTCAGTATGTCAGTGGCCAGTTGCCAGCTCCTTGGCATTAAACACTCGATAATGCCAGAAACTGTTTAAGATTCCAGATCTCATTGTAAACTATCGAGTTTTAACCACATACAGAGAGAAATTATAATAGAATCCAGTTTACACATGCATTTTAGAGTACTATATATAGATTTTTGAGGGAAACTTTACCTTTTTGCCATCCATCACTGGATCCTTTGAACAAGCAATCACCGGGTAGGTCGGCCGCATTTAGCTCTTAAGATAGAGCCATCAGTAACACAAGCTCCTAAGGAATCTTGAAATCATGATTTTCCTGGCTTATCGCTGTAATATGCAACAGATCAATTAACATTGAAATCATTGCATGATGGATCATAATTACTCGCTATGTCCCTTATTCTTGCGTAACATTTTGACCCCCAATAAAGATCTTAAGAAAAGAACAGGTTCGTATAGCAAAGAAAAAGGGACTGATGGAGCACTTTTAACTACTTGATTTAAATCAAACGACAGCATTCTGCCAATGTTATGTTCACCTGACATATACGCAACACTCCACCCACTGCACGGGTAAGCAGCATGGAAATCTTCACAGTTATCATGTTTCTCGCAAAGATAAATAACAAGATTAGGTTATTCTGCTAAACAGATCATGATTTTCCCTTCAAAAAGTTCAATGTACTATAATTTGGTTCATTTTACGAGGGAACATTTAAGGAAACAAAGCCATATTTAAGAACCATAACATAATGGAACTGTCCCAATCAAGAACCACAATTTCTCCTAACAGGATCTTGTTAAAAGACACAGAGGCATATGTGCAGTGTCTGAAGTGAGGCTCTCGAGGCATAAATCTCTGATGCCTCTAGCAACTGCACCTCTTTTTTAACTGTCCGCCAGAAAGACCGATCAAGAGATACTTTTAAAAAAAAAAATAACAACAAAAAAACAAGTCTCACGAGTCAATCCTCATGTTACCATGAACAGTCGAACCTGAATATGGAGTCTGAATTGTGACTCATGCAAGAAATGAGATGTGTTCTGAAAGTTCTTGGGACAGAATCCTCGACGTGCTTCCTGTGCAGGGATGTCAAAAAGGACCCGCCACCAAACCAGAACCAATTGTTCAACACCATGTCTGAATATCCACTTTGACGCCATCCACATCAATGCTGGCAAGATAACTATGATAATCATTGTAAAAGTCACTAATTTTCTCTGGATCGATGACTCCAATTCCYTATCTCTCAATGCTGTCCATTGCAACATCTCTAAGGTTTCCTACATTGCCCGGAGATTGTACAGGATATACAATCTTAGGATTATATTTCTGCAGCGATTCAGATGATGGCAGGAGCCCTCCCCAGTATCCAACTAGAGCATGCCACATGTAAACATATCTATATCATCCAAACACACCTGCCTTAGTTTWGCTATTTCCCACAATCAAAAAGAGAAATGTGATAACAGAAAACGCGTGAGCAAAGTTCTTTACTTCAATCCATATCTCTCCTTAATGAATTTGATGAACTCAGGAAGGGAAGTGTAACTATCTGAGCTGAGCCTTTGGAATTTGTCATTTTCCTGTATTCCCCTTAACCGTATAGCAAATCTATTGGAATGACAGCAGTWAATYTGTAAGATTAAGCAAGCAAAATTGTCATYKAGACACAAATCCTTACTAGGGAAWCAACTTACTGTGTTCCTTCAGRGTGCTCTTCACCTTCCTTTCGGAATTCACTGTAAGTGTCCTGCCACCCYTCATCAATAATCAAAAACCTCGGTGCACAACCTCCCTGCGAAAAGCTGTAATTGAGAAATAGTACATGTCTTGTTAGATGCAATTATGCAAACCAAGCAATGCAGATTGTGTGAGGACTTGTTAGCTGTATTCATAATATAGTGACTAATTGCAAGTGGTACATTTCAGTTCCAAATCCCATCGAAATAGCTCAGAAAATAAATTTTGAGACATTTGAGACTCGATACCTTTCAAGACCTTCTCTGATACCTTCCGGGTTGACATCTTGATAGAAAGCGTCCCAGGTGCACCACCAAACCAGTCTAAATGTGCAGCAGCTGATAGCAACGAAATGTCACAGCAATTTATAAAAAAAACACATATCGTCATCCTGAAGCTAAAGCATACACAAATACCAGCATTCATTGCCTTTCTGTTACCTTCTTATCTTCTATATGAGTCTCTGAATTTCCTTTGTGTTCTGCCATCATCCTACCAAGACAAAGGCGACATTATACTATCCACTTCTACAGATTTCATAAGCAAGTGCCTAAGTTTGTAGTATGTAAGTGATACTCAAAACAAGAAACCCAAGCATACTTGATCGATTTTTCATGTGTAGCTCATACCGGAGTTCTCCTCCTGAATTTATAAACACTGATTCTGACACATGGGCGTGTGCGAACATCAGGATCTCCTACAGAAGTGCAAGAACCTCAAAAGGTGATCAAGAGAATATTACACAAGAGCTTTTTTAAAATGTCTAAATTACTCACGCATCTGATCTATCAACTGACCACTTTCGGACACCAAATTGGAGCTCATTCTGTGGGAAGTTCCCTGCAAGCTTGATCGGAAAGCTCCCTCCCAAGACAGGCATACCAAGTTAGAAGATTTTGATCAGCAGAACGACGACTCATGGCCTCATCTAGGACCCCTGATTCTTTGTTAGCATCCAAACCAACAACATTGTTGTCTCAAAGTGGTACTTCACTTCCAGAATTCCCAACTCTAGGAATCACCACATATCTAAATCTAAAAAGTGATAGAAAATGCATCCCTGCAATATCAGATTCATAATTTCCTATTACTTTATAACAATCTTTTTGGCTAGTAAGTCCAGTGAAGACAATGTATACCAATAGTACTACATTCGCCGAAATAGTTCAATTTAACTTTTAGAGGCTAGAGAAGCCACCCTCATTTGCACGAACAAAAGTTACAAATTCTACCAATATGTTCTTATTGATTATGTGACATTTCCCCAAACGTCCCAAAATTCATACACATGAGTACATGACCTATGAATCCAGCATATAGGAAGTAGTACATAGTACTTGTTAACCGGACCATCTCAACCAAAAAAAAATCCGAGTACACATTGTTAAACCTCCTTACATGGTGCAACCCATTCCCAAAAATGTGGTTTCATCAAAACAGTTATCACACAATACTACTTGCACGAGCATCTAGTGCTTAGCATGGTAATGCTTTTTTAAAACTTTACGCAACACCATGCTAGAGCTAATAATGCGAACAACTTTCATCCACGTCATAAATATATCGCATCAAGCTCCGCCAAATTAAAATAATCATTTTTTCCTAGGAAGATTCGTACAAATATACTCCATGCTAATACCGAGTACCCCACCTTAGCTACTAATGTACTACCGTATTCCGGACCTTTAACTGACGTATAACAAACATATTAAAGAACTAGATAAAAAAAAAAACACCGATTTCATCGAAATATGCAAACACGATATCATAGACTAATTTTGGAAGCCCCGTTGTACGTAACTCATATAATTCGTACAAAAAAAACTTAATTATTATATTCATTCATATTATTTTAATTTTATTGCATTAAGTAAACATTGAATAATCTCGGATTAGATTAATTATAATAAATAAAAAAAAATGGGAAAATTTGATTGGTTGTGTATCAACTCTTTACTAACAAAAGCAAGCAAGCTTTTTTAAAAAAAAAAAATAAAAGGGAGAAATTCACAAACATGAGGACGCCCAGGGAGAACACGTGCGGGAGCTGGTGATGGATGAGGTGGCGCCAATGAAGCAGACGCCGATTAGGAGCCTCCGAACGACACGTTTTGCGCACTTGGGTCAACACAGCCTTGCCGTTACCATCAAGCACCGTCTCGGATGGCGGTCGCTGTGCTTGCGATCGTCATTAGTGCTTGAATTTTTTAACTTCTAATGCAAAGTTTAAGAATAAGAATATCAATTTTTGTGATCACACAAAATTAAAATAGTTTCTAGTTGAAAAAAAAGAATGGAAGTAAAAGAAATGTTAGAAGAACAGAGCCAAAATGGGTATGTATGTTTGGTAATGAAAGTATGACTTTTTTTTATTGCTTCCTTTTTGGTTTAGAGGATGGTGGATTGCTCATCATTTTTAAATACATACTCGATTGGCCTTTGGGCCTATCATTTTTCAATATTAAAAAAAAAAAATGTGTTAGAAATTCAGCAGCAAATTATTAGGTACAATCCCCCCTACCTAGCAAAATACAACCCCCTTCCCCTATCTTATGTGGTACATGATTTATTCCCCTCCCCCTATTATCTCTCATGCATGATTTTTTTTAAAAATAAAAAATCATTAATTAAATAAAATTAGATAGATATAAATATTTGACAACTAATAAAAGCAATAGATGGAGGTTGTATCTTGCAATGTAGGGGGGTTTGTATAATATAGGCTTTGGGAAATCGGGAAAGACGAGGAGGAGATAATAACCCACTAATAAAGTTAGGGTTGGATTCAATCTAAAATCATATACTTCCTCTGTAACACATTTAGATGCATCACTTGTATTTTTACGGTTTTTTAGGCAAAATTTGAGAGAGTGATGAGGTGTGTAAGTGGGGGCCCAAAAAGAGAGAAAAAATTATTAAAGTATGTGTATTGATGTATATTTTAATAAGATAGGTGTAGAAAAAATAATAATTTAATTGTGGTCCCCAAATAAAAGAGAAAAACATGTATATCAATAGTGGTCCCCACTCCAAAAAAAAAATAAAGAAACCAAAGTGATGCAATTAATGTGGAATTTTCGTTTAAATAAAGTGATGCAATTAATGTGGAATTTCCGTTTAAAGAAAGTGATGCAACTAATAAGTTACGGAGGAAGTATGAGAATTGAAATAGTAGTCTTTTTTATGATAAAATGATGCGCAATTGTTGTTATACATGTTTATTTAATGCTAATATTTTATTTATTTATTTATTTAGCTCAAATTATTTTTATTAAAACTTTTTTAAAAAGTTTAGATCTAAGACTCTAAGTTCACATAAATTCAAATCACTAAAAAAAATTCATTAGTTAAACGAACAAATTTATTAATCCCCGTAACGCAATAAAAACAACAATTAAATTTTCACGTATTTTTAGGAAAAGATTCAACAATGTAAACGAGCAAATTACTCTAAATAATTTTAATACAATGAAAAATAGGATGATAAGTTTATTATGTTAAAATTATTTTGATTAATTTGATCGTTTACTATGTTAAATATCATCCTCAAAATGCGTAAAAATTCAATTATTATTTTTATTACGTTACGAAGGTAGGATTTTTTTCTCATAAAACAGCTTTAGAAAAGTTCAAATAACATTGAATAGAATAGACCGTAATAATTGTATAATGTATATATATATCATTTTCCTCGAAATAAATGGAATTGAAACTTTTAATTTAAGAAACTACTAACGTGATGAAAAATAATGGAAGAATTGAAGACCTTTGCAAGGAATGCCCCGACATGGGCATGGAATGAGGCGAGATGATGGAACATTCCAGAGCTGACGTGGAAATTTGACCGCCCAATCACTAGAATATTCGCGCCGCTTGCTGCTGAGCTGTTCGTGACGTGGATTATTATATAATAAATACTTCCAGAGCGTAATCGAAGTATGCATGTTTAACCGGCGTTGGATTTGCAGCATGCTACTCTATCATCTCCTCATCCAGTCATCCTGCCATTAAACACCCCGTATTTAAAATTTGCACGACTTTTTTTCTTCCGAATACAATTAAAGAATATAAATAATCAAATAAAATGTCGCAGACTCGATGATGTAGATTTGTAGGGTACTAATTAGTGTTGAGGTAGACATATCCAACTCCCACACGAAAACACAAGGAATGAAGGAAGGAAGATTTCTTCTAAGGAGAGCACCCTCCTTTGAGTATTGTCAATATAAGGCTTGTTGGAAGGTGTTTAATGCACGGGTAATATCATACTAATGTGGAAATGAGCGTTGAGGCTCTACTTGGTTGGGTGACCCGGCCTACAGTTTGGTCACAAAATTTAATCAATGTATTCATGGTCCGGCAAATGTCTTTCGAAGCTTAATGTTCATTTTTTTGAAAATACAGTGTTCATTTTTAGATATGACATTTTACATGTTGAGATGAACATTTCTAGTTTCGAAATGAATATTGCTGAAATCATATGAGGACCATGGTAAAATGCGGCATTGCTTTTGGAATAGGGGCATTAAAATGGTTAAAGTTGATTCACGGAGCGCAAATTATTAGGTAACAATCCCTACCTAGAAAACAACAACTCCCCTCCCTAGCTTATGCGGGACATGATTTATTCCCCCTCCCCTATTATCTCTCACGCATGATTTTTTTAAAATAAAAAAATTATTAATTAATAAAATTAGATAGATATAAATATTTGACAACTAATAAAAGCAATGAAGGGGGTTGTATTTGAATGTAGGGGTTTGTATAGTATAGCTTTGTTCACGGAGTTAAGACAGTAACAGGTTTGACTGAGCCCAAAACCCCTTTTCTATTTATTTTTTTTAAAAGGAAAAAATGATGGATTGAAAAGAAAAGAGAAATAGGATAAGATAAAACAAAAGGAAATAATTAATGGAAAATTAGGGGACTTACAGAAAATTATTGATGAAAGCACTTCAAAAAAAGGAGTGAATGAAATCTTCAAACTTCTGAATCCTTTTTCAATTTCACTCTTCTTTCTTAAATGTTTCTCTGCTTTCTCATCTTCTGTTTCAGGAAAATATGAGATGAGCAAAAATGGTGAAAAATAAAGATGGCAATTGGCAAAATATCAATCAATGCCGAAATAAGAAATTATATTTTTTTGTAAAGCCACTATTAAGCAAATCGGCCCAATACAGTGCTTATGGCCGAAAACAGAGTTTAAAGCCCATATCTTAGGGAGATGTGCAAGTTAGGCCAACTTAAGTTAAGAGGTGTCAACTTTGAAGGATGTGATGATATGTGAGTTTATTGTGCTTAAGGAAAGAATATTTGAGGCATGGCAAATTGGCAAGTAGATGATGTTAGAAAACCTGCCAAATTATGAAATAAATCATTAATATGTACTCATAGTGTCATACATACGAAGTATTTTTTAGTACTACTACGAGAAGTTTCCACCCGTTATTGCAAATGATTAATCTCCGTGAGATGGAGTTTGTATGTGTATCTCAATGAGCAATATTCCTCCCAGCTAGAATTTTTTCTATTTCGAAAGGCTAGAACCCCGAGACATTGATTAAGGAGTTTGAGGCACTTAAACCACTCAAGTCATCTCTATTTGGTATTACGTACTCCTGTAGTCCTGTATAGTATATCTTAAACTAGTTGTATAATTTTGGTTCAAAATGAGTTACAAGAGCTGTATATTACAAATGGAGGTGGAAGTTTCAATAGAGTGACTTATTGTACACAAGTCTTCAATCTTACCTAAACAAGACCTCGTTAGCACTAAACTATAGATCATGGATATTTTAAAGTGGTTAACTTTTTTAATAATTTTATATGTTAATTTTTACAACTATCGCGTACATTTAGTTGAAATGCAAAAACTCCTTATCAAACGATTTGGCTGGTCATCACGAGGAGTACAAGTCCATTTCACAGGTGCATGATCATTTCACCTCATCCTTATAATAAGGAGATTTCTTTCGATTTGAGATTTACCACCACATTCAACTTAAAGGTTTTTTTTTTTTTTTTGTTTTTTTTTTTTTTTTTGTGAAAAAAAAATCGAGATCATTCCAACGATTGTGGAAGGTGATCATTAAAAAACTGGTTCCATTGTTAGCTACCATGCAAGAAATCAATCATCGAGCTTCTTTTCGTCTACTTTCATGATTATTCCTTCAACTTTATTTATTCCAAGAACCCTACTTAAAATTGGAGTCTTATCATAACAAAAAAAAAAACAAAAAAAAAACACCATTATTCAACCACACAAAATAACTACATTCGATAAGTTTGGTAGTTGAATCATATCCATAAATGTTTGTTGAATTTCGTTTTCACAAGCGTGAGTTCAATTCGATCATGTCATACTTACGAAATTCGATCTCAATTCAAGAGAATGAGGGGGAAAACATCAAAAGATTTTAACTAAGTAAGAATGACAATATTACTCCGTATTCATCTTATCTTATATTCTTATCATATACATCAACGTCAAAATTGCAAGGATTTCAAATCACTTATGGTCTACTTCACCTTAGCTGCAACGCCTTTGCATGTTACATTTGTATCGTGCATGTCGAACGACCACTGCCAAGAATCATGGACCAGTGGTGATGGTTCATGTAGTGTCGCTTTTGCTAGGATCGATGACATGAAATTCATGCAACGAACCCCATTTGTTGCACGTAATAATAACAAAGGAAGTAACAACGGTCTATATCAGTATTTCACCTCAGCGTGTACGTCGTATTATCTTAAATTTATGATGATTTAACGATTGTATGAAGATATAATATAGTCGGATACAACTAATTAAACGCGTGACAAATTAAAGTTTAATTTGGTTAGTGATAAGTGATAAATACTAGAGAATGAAGGTCATATTCAATTGTATGTGACAGCCTCAATTCGCAATTATTATAAGGGGTCAAATTCAATCAACTCGTTACCTCCCACTTAGCATTATTTCTTCTCATGCATCCTTAATGTGTCCCCAATTTCAATTCATGCAAGTACATAACTTTTGTTAAACAAAAAGTAATAAAAAATTTGTACACGAATATTTTATTTATTTTAGAATAGACACAAAAATAAATTTTATTACTTGTGACTTGTGAGTTATATATGTATATCAGTATATATGTATACCTCTTGAATGTCTAATTTGTCCGTGTGTCGTTAAATAGTAGATTAGATGAAATTATGAATCTGTCTTTTCAATTTATTTTTCAATACTTTAACAATTTTAATTAATTTGATATGCATTAACTCTCTAAAAACAATTACTCAACTCAACAATTTCATGTAAGTAATAATAAAGTAACCTAGKTACGGAGTAGTTTATTTGCTCGATCTTAAAATAGTTAGACCGTATGTTGTAATCTATAAGTTCGAACATTTTAATTCATGAGTATGTGATCGAATATAGAATCTCCATAAAGTAATTCATTAATTATTTAATTCTTTAGCTTATCACCTTCAATTAGCGAGGCTATTGCACTCCAGAGTGGCCCCACTCTTCGTGACAATGGTGTCTCTCCATGTTGTAACGAAGGTGACAAACATTGTAATCAAAATATCTTCTCATTGTTGTAATAATCATTTATATAATTAAAGACAGTCCTATTTTCATCAACTTGATGTTGTTCGTTTTATTTCATCATTAAAAATAAATGTGTTATATAAATCAAAAATTAAATAAATTGTTTAATTTTATGGTAGATGGATGTTAATATTCGTAGTTATCTTGAATTGGATTTACATGATTTTTAAAAATTGGATGTTGATCACAATTCACAAAACATACATTATAAAAAAAAATTAAAATAGATTTTGCTAATATTCAAGTAATACTTTAATAAAGAACTTTCAAACATTTTGACCTTTGAGTCTTTAATTTGACAGTCTAACTTAGGTTCGTTTAGAAATTAGATTAGTGTACAAGTGGCAAAAAAGAAAGGTGGGGAAGAACATACTTCGTATAATATTTTATGCTAATTGTTTAATTAATTAATTAATCATTCCATGTGACAAGATTAAGGACTAATGATGAGTGTAATCTTAACTACTACTACTTGAATTACTTTTAATTAAGGAGATAACTATCAAGAAGATTAAGACAATTATGGAGTATTAGACAATTCAACCGTTAAAAAGCGAGTACATTAATAATTGTCGATGTAATAATTAAGTAGCTGACTCCAATTATAAGTATAACTATAAGACTTTAATTGATTGAATGACGGACTGTAGTAATTAACTAATTGAGTAGGTATATATAAAAGTTCATAAGGACTTTTTCATTTTGCTTCCAACTCATCAAAAATAATTAGTTACTTCAAATTTGATTAAGGAGAACAAAAGACAAAGTTGATGAAGATGTAATAATATGAAGACACAAGTGCACAAATTAAAGTCATAAGACTCATAACTGTTATATGTCAGTTCAAAGTGATCACATTTATTTTTATTTTTAATTTTTTCACGATAAAGTAGATCAGTATTCAGTACACTCATACTGATTCTATCTTAAAATATCAACACTAGGGAAGGAGAATATATAATACACCAGTATATATAATGTTGGGTTGGGGATCGAACCACGATTAAATAAAGCTGAAGAATATGAGAGTAGCTGATGAGGATCACATTCAGTTTAGTTGCATAGATGTTAATCAATCATTTTAACTGAAAATGTTACTAGAATAATTTGCATGACCTTATACTAACAATGCATTTATGCATGACTCATAATCTTGAATAGTCAAATCCAATCAAATTCAATTATCAAAATATCCATGACTGAAATTCTTGAATAGTCAAAAATATCAAATTCTTAAATAATTTTTAAGACCTAGTAACCATGCATTTAATTTATCACGAGTTCGAACACGTTTTTGACTAAGATAGTCAGGTGCGTGGACTCTGATCCTTTTTGACACGAATCGTAATGTTCTAATCAATTTACGTCGAGAATACTCTAAATCTAAAATGTATTAAATTTTAAGTTTTTCTTTCCGTTGTATGCAATAAACTTAACCACCATTATTTAATTAATGCATTATCAAATTCAAATTTTAGTCGAAAATATATAATTTTCAAGTTCCAACCTAGCTAATGCATGCCAAATTTTAATTTTATTTTTTTGCAGAAAAAACATACATACTGTACGTGCAGATGAGGGCAATGTGAAAAACAAAACTTTGCTGCTAAGAAACTTTTTTAAAATACGATAATTCCAAGACCTAWTTTGTTCTTCATGAAACTAAATTGGTCCTACCATATTCTACTCCATTATTGACGACATTGAAGCATGTATGCATATAATAAAAACAAATATCACAAATTCACAATTATATTTGCTTCAATTCCATTATACATCATCTCAAAACAAATACATTCATATATTCTTATAATCAAAGAAATGAGACATTTTATGTATGTTGACAACAATAAACGCGAACGATTTGACATAAAGTAGAGAGAAAAAGTGTCAAATCGTAACGTTTATTTTGATTCGGAGGAAGTAATTAATTATTTCATGAATTTGATAAATACAACTCTCAGAACAATATGTTTAATTGGAGCTAAATAAGCAAAATGTTACTAGTATAATAAGCTGTTACATCGATTAACGTGTGATTTTGTATAAAATTTCCAACTTCATACCATATTATTAAAAATATATTTAATTCTTATCGATAACATGATTGTTATTGTGTAATGTATATCATGACACATTATTAGACAAAGTATTAATACATAGGATGCACAATAAATTTATTGTGCATCATGTTTATATGTGACCTTTTGGTTAATGATAGTAACCACTATTATCAAGATAGTACTTTATTATTTATCACTATATTGATATGAAGTGAAATTGGTCACCATATTGATATATAGGGTAACTAATGCTTGACACAATAAATTATTGTGCATCTGATGCATACAATACATTCTGCATTATTTAATCCAATCCTATCTTGCAGGATATATAGAGATCACATATTCGCCATTTTATGCATATCAAAACCTATCACAAGACTATACAAAAACAGGTTGCCAAATGAAATAGCTATCATAAACTTTATTATTATTACATGAATTTACAATAATACATGATGATGATGAGTATTATTATTCTTCGATTCTCTAATGCATTATTTTTTAAAAAATGTTTTGTTGTGTCACAGTATCTCAGTAATCTATAATCTATAACCTATAACGTGTAAGGTCAGGTATCGAGGTGGTGTGGAGCCCGCCTCGTTTCTTCTCCATCAATCATCATTGAGTGGTGTTGCGCAATTCAATTTAGAGAGAGATTATCTCCCATACGTTTATCTTAATCTTAGCTTCATAGCTTGGTTATATTTGTATAAGCAATTGTTGTTTATTCTGTAAATCTAAAATATTGAGTCCAAACAAAGTCAAATCAACAAAGATTTGAATGTATTGTAATATTATTTTATGTTATTACTACTTGCAAGTTTGTAGAATACAAGTCTTTAACCTAACTAACGTTACTACTTGTCTTGATTATTTAACTCCTACGATATCCACTAAAATAAAGTGTGAGATTAACAAAACGTTTGTTGATATAAAATGCTAATATATTAATGATTAGGTATTCCCTCTCATCATATAACTTTATTTTCCCTCATTTTAATGTTATGTTATTTATTATTCAAGTGATGAAAAACTTAGTTTTAGGTACAAAAAAATATATATATTGTCACACTTTTAAAGGTAATAAAAGATATCTTTAATTTGTAGTGTACTCTGTTTGTGTTATTAGATCTTGTAATATTCTACTCCATATTAATTATTTTGAATTTAAAATGTTTTCTTTAATTAAAATTCGTACAACATTTATATTTCTCCTAAGACTATATTAATTTGCATAAATAATTATTTAGAAAAGGTATAATTTAATTGAAATAATAAAGTCCTATAAATTATTTTTTCCTCTCCCTTTATTTTATTTTATTGGGTGGTATGTACAAAATTTTCAAATAGTAAGTAATAGTCTATTGTTCAAATGTAGTTTATTTCAAAGTGAATTTGACTTGGTCACTCTATAACGAGAATTACTCAAACTACGTACTCAACTTCGGACCAAAATTAAAGATGAAGAATGAACAAAAGAGATAGATTACCATCACTGAAAAGACGGGTGAACATAGCATTCCGAGCTACATAAACAAGAAAACTAGGGTTTCAAGAGAAACACAATCGATCGACGAAAAAAAGGAGACTCTATAGGTTTATGCAATTATTCAATCCATACACCACCACCACCACTAACCATACACTTCAATACATACATCAAATGATGGATGAGAGGCTAAAATGGCAGAACCAATACAAGAGTATCACCAATATGCCAATTATTTGAGGACAAAATAGCAATAGTATTATTCGTTATTACACTTTTTTTATTAATATAATATATAATGGTGTCGCAATAATTCATAATAATAATAATAAGTAATAATAATAACTCACAAGAACAAACTAACCATTCCTCATGTCATCCCTACACAATCTAACAATATGTACATACAATATGTGCGATAAATGTGTAACACGTAGCACATTTTCACTTGTCGACATGCATCCAAAATACCACCATCATATGAATCGTGTTGATGGATCTTCCCCACCAAAAAGTTGGAAAAAGAAAAGTTGAAGACAAACGAATTTAAAATATAGCTACTACATGGTAACTCACATACAATATTATCGATCGTACCCTTAGGGTTGACTTGTGTGGTTAAGGGTGTCAACCAGAGATCCGGGATCAAATCTTCTGAAAATGAATAAAATTCTAGATGGGAGAGATCGATGTGCCCTTTTAAATACGTACTCATGCAACATTCTTACAAGAGATAAGTTGTCCATAGCTGAAGGTAGTGGAATTGTATTATAAAATAAAGATTATATATAAAAGGTAGGTTAAATGTTTCAAAAATATAATATCACTGATTAATAAGTAATATGGTCCTTTTTTACCATTATGTGCATGTTGCCCTTATAAAGAAGCAACTTTTGGAGTTATGCAACATGCAATTCTCTTAAATAGAATTCGCTCGTTAAATACATTTCAAATATTATAACACATACATAT
Source organism: Bassia scoparia (assembly GCA_008642245.1). Taxonomy (NCBI): domain Eukaryota; kingdom Viridiplantae; phylum Streptophyta; class Magnoliopsida; order Caryophyllales; family Amaranthaceae; genus Bassia; species Bassia scoparia. The sequence goes on from SNQN01001905.1 coordinate 68,745, forward strand.
ACATGGAAATTAATAACGAAGGCAAGTTATCACAAATAATAATCCAACCCTAATCCTAATTCTAACATCATCTAATTCATCATGGAGCTTTCAATATCGAATCGTAGCTCGATTAAAGAAGCATCAAGTGTTGGATAGACGAAGCTCTACTTCTGCCTCATGCTCTTGGCACATGGTTAGTTTATATTCATTAACACACATTTATTTTAAATTTTATAGTATAGTATGTAATATAATTCATCATATATCATGCAATAATAATTTCTTCATGTAGTTATTTTAGTCACGTTCTAAATATTTTTTGCATGTTTGTTACAAAGTATATTCTATTATTTCTACCATTGTGTCAGAATATTCATGTTATATTTTTTTTATTTTTTTTTTAAACTTACTAAATCACAAGTTGTTTAAACATTGAATTGCTTGTTTAAAAACTGTTAAGATTTGACATACCTGAAATTCTTAAAGTTTTAGACGAAAATGGGGAAAAATTTTAAGAATGGGCCTCTCATAAGTCATTATGTGTCACAGTTTTGCAAAAGGTACATCAATTTGGTTCATTTTTTCTTGTTTGCATAAGATTCAATTCATCCAATATTGCTCCTTAATTTGTTGTTCAATTGTTTTGAGTGATAAAAAAGTTTGTGCCTCTCACAAACAAAAAAGAACTCATTAATTCAATCAACTAGAATTGCAATCATGCAATGGATGGTACCGATCTAGATACAATTGTGTTACACCGGCTCACGATAATTAATTAATCCATCAAGTTGGCGACTTGGCGTATTTTGATCAAATGGTGGTATAGTGTATGATGATTTTGATACTTTTTACATAAATTCTATGGAATAATAGTCTTTTTCAAGGCGTCAAGAATCAAATAAAGACTTTTCAATATAATAGGGACCATATGACTAAGTATAGTAGCAAAATGCAAAGTATGTTGTTCTGCGGCCATAACTAATCGATCCTAGTTTGCCCAATATATAGCTTGTTATTGCACCAATGACATTTTTTTTCGTCCGAGTGCTTTAAGTGATATTTGATAGTTACCTATCAAATATGTAAATATACAAAAACATGGGAAGTATTCAAAACCCTCATATATATTATCCTATATGATAGTTACTGAAATATCAAATTGAGCCGGCGGTTCAACAGAGTAATAGATTTGTCAAAAAAAACATACATGCCAGTTTACACCCAATTGAGAACAATTCATGTTGCCACTCTCACAATCATCACAAACTAAGCTAAGCAAACTTGATCCTGGCATCCATAGTATATTCGACCAAAACTAACCAATCAAAACCCTAAGAGATGGGTTAACTCAATCACAACATACTGGCACCATCTATAACTACACATCATCCAGAATCACATAGTCCTCAACTCAAACATCGCAACATATTACAAAGTCGCATGAGCAGATGATGTCAATTATTATCTAGTTTATCATATAATAGCTTCTCCCAAACAAAAAGCAAAACAATTGAATATCAATTGGGCAAAGTCTTAGTGCATCGGATATTCAATAAATTACCGTAACCAGATTAAAAGACCCTTTTCGTTATACAATAACCCCGTTGATCAATATATATCATTATTATTCAATCACCTATATTGATGGAAGTGAACAATAGGTCACTATATGCTTGGGCACAATAATTTTATTGTGCATCTGATACATACAATAATTCGGAATCAAGTGGGGTTCATTTATTAATACAAATATTCATTTGTTGCGTTTTTTTTAAAAAATAATCAGGGCGTTATAGGTTATACTAATCTGTCAGGGTAATAAAAGGTGTATTATACTTGGTTATTTGACAAGGTGACAAACGGGTAACTCATATTTAATTTTATAAAGTCTATATTGGACAAGAGTCATTATAGAGTCAACAAAAAATACCTAAAATTTTGAAAAATAAAAGTGATATGGACACACTCTACTTTGCCACGAATCGATTACTCTACTTGCTAATGTACTATACCGCATCCCGTTCACTATTTCTCTTTCCATTTATCTCCCGTTTTCTATATTTGACCCATTACCCATTTTGACCTGACTCGCAAACGACCATATATACACAATCATCTTCGACACCAACCCGCTTTCGCCTGACCCGCCCCGCCTCGCCCCGCCCAATAACCTTTTCAATATGTTTATTTGTGGAGTCATCAAGTAGTGACGCATCCTGCAAATTATGATCTGATCTGACAAATAAACATAAAACTCGAAGAAGAAAACCTATCTTAGTTGCATTGGTAATCACAAATTCAGTCAAATAAAGATGAAGACTCGAACAACTGTTATAAGAAACAAGTATAAAATATGCTACTTCATGAACATACAACTCATATATATATTAGAGGAAGATTCTAATATACTGTACTGTACTATTATTTCTCCGTATCAAAAAATAAACGTAACGTACGATTTGAATATAAGTAGAAGAAAAAATATCTTAATCGGCGTTTATTTTGATACGAAGGACGATTATTAGCTCAGTAAAAAACAGTGTAAGAAAATGAGCAGATACACGGACTCACTTGACCTAGAATCATGCTAACCGAACAAATACATGAAATCATGAATAATCAATACAAGATAATCAATCAATCTTCAATAATTGACCTTTTAGACACCTATTTAACAATTTCCTTAATTACTATATATATAAATGGGTACTGAATTCAATACTACTAACTTGTTACGCAAGTAACCTAGTAGCATGTTAACCCTAGCTATGTGTTTACTTCAATTTACTTAGAGGTTTTAATTAGTAGTTTTCTTAATGTATTCTAGTCCGTCGAAATAATAATAATAAGTTTTCATTTTCGTGTAACAAATAAGAAAAATAAAATAGTAATTATCTATCGAGGAGTCATAAATTATTGGTAAAATATGATTCACAAATCGCGGGTTATGTTTTAAATATTCACCAGACACAATACCAACTTTAATCAGTCTTATGGCAGAACAATATGGATTTAAACAAAAATGATTGTCATAACTTGCAGATACAATGTTTTACGACAAATCGCTACCACGAAATTTGTTCAAATCGAGCAAATAAAGATTATTAATTGTGTATTGCATTGTCGATAAGTTCAGATCAATTCAAGTTTGTTTTTTTTGAACCAGTATCTAGATACCCTTAGATAACGACGTCGACATGACCCCACTATGAGCCCATGTAGCCTCCCACCGTGCACTCTTAGTAGTAGGCCTTGAACCATGGATCCTCCATGACCATGAACTTGATTTTCTCGATTTACTTTTTGAAGGTGTTTAAAGAGGGTTGATGCACCATATTTTGGTAGGAGGACCCACTAATAACAATAGGTCCAATCAATATGTGTCCCCAAATCTAACCTTTAGTACGGGATAAATATGTAACGCTTAATCTCAACCACATATGTTACAATCAACCAAAGAATTGCATACCAACAATACATGATTGATCTTCCCACCAAAAAAAATCGAGATCAAAATTAGAAAAAACCAAAAAATAAATTAAAAAGAAAAAGACAAGAGATAAGAAGAAAAAAAAATAAATAAAAGAGAAGTAACACATGTTAATGTATAATTCGACACCGTCCTTTTTCCACCAACAAAAGTATATGTTCTACTCGTCAAAAAAAAAAAAGTGTATGTTCTTGTTCAGTAAAAAAAAAAAGTCAGTTTTTTTTAGTTGTTTCAGTTTCTATTTAGTGATGTTTCAAATAATTGTTCCAAATTAATCTACGGAGTAAAAATAACCTTTTATTTTCTAACTATTTTATTTACAGTAACATTAATGAATTACTGTTTTCTAAATTCAACTTTCATTACTTCACTTACACTATTCATCCAAAAGTACCTTTTCCAAAAAAAATATTCACCAACACATTTACTCTTTTACCTAACTTACTCAACTATTTTATCTTAGTTACTCAACCATTTTATGTAACTCAATCAACTTTTAAAAACCGTGTCAATTTGATATGAAATATTCAATAAAAAAACGGACGGAGGAAAAAATAAAATAATTGCAGTCCTTATCATATCATAATATATGTTGGAAATATAAGACATAATTTATTTTTCACGTACTTAGTATTTGTTAAGATATTGTCTTAACAGAAAATTGTTTCCCATCATAGGTTTGTTTATGAACACCTAATCATAATATGAGAACACAATTTAACCGCGAAACCAAGTTTTAGCAACATTTTTTTAGTTTGTCTATCCGGTTCACCGGAGCTTAGCTCCGACTACATCCGGATTCGACTCGGGTTACACACCCACCTTATGGTGAGTGAGTCTCACAACAAGAGTTTCTACATACGGCGAGGCTCGAACTCGAGACCTCCCTTAAGCGACATCAAGTTGCTTACCTCTTGAGCAACTCTCGTTGGTAAGTTTTACCAACAGACGGACTACTTTATTTTATTAAATTTCCCTTTTTACCAAAAAGGAAAATTCTAGTCTCYCCTTATAAAGAAGCAGCAATTGGCGAATACTACTACTACAACACCAAAACAGCAGAACTTAAGTAAACATGGAAATACAACGCAAAACAACACAAAACTCAACTTTTAGCTTAGAATCACCAGGTTCTTCTTTAAAGGATGAACAATCCATCAAAGAACTTCCTGCTTCTGCTCACACTATTGGAAACGGTTAGTTTCGTAAATTCGTCCCTTATTTGATTGTGCTAGCACAGTTGTTGTCACACAATTATCAGTATCTGTGGGAAGTATGTAGCGCGCTCTAGCTAGAATCTGTGTTTCAATCGATATTGTGTACGTATTCCGTATGTGTATGACATTCTAGCTAGCCGATATTAAAATCTTGTAGGGTGTTACACGAACATTTTGATAACTCGAATGAAATCTATTATCTGTTTCTTGTTGTTATAATTCTCTCAATACATTTTCAAAATCGAATCTTAGCGTGCTTTACGTCTCCTTGAGTCCGACCTAAGGTGCAATAATAATAAACTTGTAACACTTTCTGCGTAGCATTATTAGGTTAGTAAAAATATAATGTGCACTTTTATTCATAATGATAATAATGATCATATATTTTTTTTTATGTTTGATACAGTTTGATGATGCAAAGTTGTTTAATGATGATGATTTTTTTCGTATGTGACAGATTCATGGCAGCAGGTGAGTTTGATGCTGATAACGGCTTCAACTGCGGATGGTGCTAAGCTTTCGAAGCTTATATGTGCCCATGGCTTGGGCATGGGCATAACCAGCTGCTTCTGGTGGGTTCTTCAGTTGCACATCGAGCTGGGTGGCTGGTTTTCACTTCATCGAAGGCCAACGATTCATCCGATACAAGACATCATGGGTTTCTATTTGGTTAGTTTGCGTAATATAATGCCTTCACTCGAGTTGATCATCTTCTTTAGTCCATTGAAACGATCTGATTGCAAACATGTTTTTGCTTGTATGCAGAAAGAAACTTACTACATTACTAGTATGTTTACCAAGTTTCGACCTTCATTCTGGGAAACAGGGTTTCATCCTTCTTGGAGGCAAAGGCTTGAAGGTAAATATGCGCAAACATATATTGACATGTAGTTTTCTTGTTATCTGCTACTGTTCCATCTTCTTGTAACCAAGGATCGCTTAATTATAACGAACACCTGTAGTATCGACGTTGGTTCTGTCCCACTTCGATCTCTGTCTCATCATTTCATATATACAGAGATATACCTAGAACTCGAACATTAATCACTTTTTTTAGGACAAATGACAAATTTTCGTCATGGACACAGGACACATAAGATAAAATGACTGTCATTTTTCGACAGAGGTAGCGTTTATCAGCTCCGATCAAAACAAGTGAACGCATGATTCATCAATTTAAATCTGCAGAGTTTATTTAACTGTGATGTTCTTCTGCAGGAGTAAATCTGGTGTTCAGTGACACAGCGCAATGAGGCTTCAGTATTCATCATTATCACAGGAGTAATATACTGCACATTCGCTTTTGTCGTCCCAAATCTATCTTCATGAAGATTGTGGTTAGGGAGCGTCAGTAATCTTCACCTTCAGTTATATCGGAGTCCTCCTCGTGTTCACTGCAAAAGACGGTATGCTATCTAAATTTTAGTGCTAAGCTGTAAATTCAACCTGCAGTAGCATGAAGAAAAGTTAATCATGTGATTATAATACAACAAAAATCAATGAAGAAGAGTCACAAAAGTTCAAGGCTTACTACTTGCTTACAAAAGAAGATTGTCCTAACTAGACATAACTCCGTTGCTCATACTACGTATTAGTTAACCGATCTCTCATCTCACTACGAACAAAGGCTAAGATAATTAAGGATTTCAGAGGCTCAAAATGATATAATCCAAATTCCAAATCCAAGTAATATTACTTCGTAATATAGATGCAGGATGCTGAACTTTTATACTTATAATGCAAAGAATGTATGAATTGCAATGAAAATGTTAACACTAGGACCCTAATCGCAATTCTGCAATACTAGTTATCTATTCAAACAGCCAAAACCAGTCGCAACCATAGAGACTATGAGTCAGGGCACGAAAGCCAAAGGTATTCAATGCCTTGGTCCATAAGCACCATGATCTAAGCAACAATTCAGCATGATACAGAAATAAAGGTAATTAATCTGCTTATATTATGAGTTAAAATTGATTAAAATCATGGAAAGACAAGAGAATGACATTCAAAACAGCTCAAATGACATATCTGTTTTGTATTGGTGAGTCGACCCTCCAGAAGCCAGCCGTCAGGAACTTGAGGATAGCGTGTGTATCAATATACCTAGGACTCATGCAGTATATTATGGTGTTAGTATAGTGGTTATTGGATTTATGGTTCAGCTGTGCCAGAGTATCTACCTAAGGCACTAAGCGGCCGAAATGGCGAACCTATAATACTCAGCAGTCTTCTGCAAAATTTATCTCACAGCATGTTATGGTGTCATTCCTTACCTTTCCCATTCAATTAAGTCTATTAAATAAAAATCCAGATCAGACTTGTATAAAAAACACCTATTATAGATTTTCCTAAAATACACTAATATACAAAGACTACTATAGTAAGCAAGTATTTAAGTAGATCTCAAACAACATATGTCAGACGATCAGTAAATCTAACTACAATATTGGAAGAATATTAGCCCTATGTTCCGATCTCCATGTAAGATCATTGTCAATTAAAGGACAAACTCACACGGAAAGAATCTCAACTGACCTAATAACATATTTTATGATGACAGATGTTTTTCCACCAGTTCATGATGCCCTTGATACCAAATTCTTGAGAGTTGACGAGCCTTATACTCAAGAGAAAATTAAAAAGGCGATTTTTCCTCAACACTCGTATTTACAGGAACACTTGGTCACAGCGGCATACCATTTATGGGAGATTTCATCAACCTCTTGGGATCCTTCACACTTATTACGTTGACATTCAATTTCCGAGCATAGTCTTCATAAAGGTAACTTTTACTATGCTAAGAAGTTTCAATAAAATAAAAAGTATCAAAAATAGTACTTATCTAAGATTGCTTTTCACTCCCACAGTTAAGGCAAAGACAGCTAAAACCGGGCACAAGCATGGCATTGGATTCTAATTGTTGTATTTCCCTGCTAGCAATAGCAACTACAATCTCTGCTCCAATTTAAAACTAAACAAGTCTAAGAAACTACCGATTATTTGCTAATCAGTGAATTCGTGATATAATTGAAGTACATATAACCAGCAATATTCTCAAGTTCGCAGTGCTCCTCGCAGCTTCTTTGACTTTAATTCAAAATAAGTGCCACATACCTCTGGCAGGAATTCTGAGCAATCTTTATGAAAGATGCAAAAGTGATTTAACCCACAATTTTTTAAATAAAATCAWTTTCCAAGCAAAGAATTGGATTTGCAAAATGAYGCAGTTGAAGGCTCTCGACAGAAATGAAAGGGTTAGGAAAATTGCAATTGTCTCTTATGTGGATAATCTTGGGGGATAGACATGCATATTCTTTCCCGAACGGAGAGAGCAACGGTTCCAAGAGAGTTACCCAAAAGGAAAATTCAAAGCACAATCAAAAGAGCAAGGAAGTTGTTTAGAAGAAACAAACTTTGATTGTGTGTACAAGACAAAGGAGCACATGGGCATGCCGCTACTCAAAGCAATTGCAGTGTGGAGCATGGTTCCCACTTCCCAACCCTGTTTCTTTGGCCTAAAAATTGTTAATAAGTATTCAAATACTACCACAAAGGCGTGGATATTGCTCCCTTTCCCCCTTTCATAGGGAAATTTTCATTTTTGCTTGAATTCTGTCTTGGTAGTTTAAGATAGTTTTGTAATAATTTTCAAAGATGGAACATGATGAACCATCAAGTGTTTCCAGTAATGTTGAAGCAGCTTTTAGATTACCCAGCATCATATAATTAAACACTATTCAAATTTTAAATGGTCAATCTCATGGGAGTCATGGCTGCATGATAGCTGAATTCAAATTTTAAATGGCCAATCTCATGGCCGCATGACGGCTTTGGTTCTAACAGACTAAAGAGAGACTAACACAGCTGATGCTTTCCAGTACATTAACAAACAGAATTAAATTAGTTTTTAGTCCAAACAATTTAATTGCGAAAGCATCAAGTATGCTCCCTCCATATGAAACACACAGAATGCAGGATTTTCAAAAGAACAAACCCCTCCATGCCCTCAGGCCTCAGTAAAACAAAACATCCTCTGACAACAGTGGCAAGTCTCAGACATTACATCCCTGACTCTCTGTGACCCTATTCTTTAATAGTACATCAATTCCTGTCTCTTATACACATCTAGATGTGTATAAGAGACAGGGTATGAATAATATCCTTCAGACTTCGACCCAGATTGGAATCGGATCACTATGGTAACTGCGTCCAGTTATACAAAAAGCTGAAAACTAACTAAACATCGGTAGGGAAGACAGCAAAAGCTAAAAGATTAAAAAAGTGTAGCATATGAGATAGTAGCATACCTCAACTCTGGGCTTGGGCAAATTGCTCACTCTCTCACACACACACTCTCTATAAAATCTGTACATGACCCAAGATCAGTTTCGTGAGGAATTAACTTCAAAAAAAATTGCAATATTTTCATTTTAAAAGCTAGAAATCATAATACCTTGATGAAGTTGAAGTGCTAATTTTCTGRTGTGAGCTTATGCCACTATAAACATCTCAAATAGATTAAAATGACTGCTGAAAGAGCTTAGCAAGGCTATAGACGTCCGAATCTCAACATAAAGACAACCTTTCCTTAATCAAAAAGGAAGGCTGAAGAGTGTGTATGCGTCTAATGAACCTCATATGCATTGAAGAAGCTCCAACTACGCAACCCTATTTTTGTTCACACATCTACTAGGTTCTACCCAACTATAACCAGGTGATTTAGGTTTTATATTTTCCTTCATAGTCTTTCGAACCCTAGCTGCCTCATCCCATTGCTCTCTTGCAGCATAGATACCAGAGAGAAGTACGTAGTTCCCAGTATTCTGAGGTTCTAAAATAAACAGTTCCTGTGCAACGAGTTCTGCAATTTCAACATTGTTATAAGTCCGACAGGCAGCAAGTAGAGCACCTAGTGCTCCTGGCCGAGGACCCATTGGCATACTCTGAAGCATTTTATAAGCCTGCTCTAGTCTCCCAGCACGCCCAAGCATATCAACTATGCAAGCATAATGACTGTCTCTTATACACATCTAGATGTGTATAAGAGACAGACACTATTCGAGGCAAGGAAAATCGGTTGAAATCCAGGCTAAAACCAAGCGCAATTACGCCCAGTTTTGGGCGTAACTACGCCCAAAAATTACCTGTTTTGGCTAATTTTGATCCTTGCGTATAAAAAGGGCCCCCCCTATTCATTTTAGGGGACTTTGGACGAACTCTTGGCTTCTCTCTCTTTCTCACCTAACTCTCTCTCTCTCTCACACACACACTCTCTATAATCTGTACATGACCCAAGATCAGTTTCGTGAGGAATTAACTTCAAAAAAAATTGCAATATTTTCATTTTAAAAGCTAGAAATCATAATACCTTGATGAAGTTGAAGTGCTAATTTTCTGRTGTGAGCTTATGCCACTATAAACATCTCAAATAGATTAAAATGACTGCTGAAAGAGCTTAGCAAGGCTATAGACGTCCGAATCTCAACATAAAGACAACCTTTCCTTAATCAAAAAGGAAGGCTGAAGAGTGTGTATGCGTCTAATGAACCTCATATGCATTGAAGAAGCTCCAACTACGCAACCCTATTTTTGTTCACACATCTACTAGGTTCTACCCAACTATAACCAGGTGATTTAGGTTTTATATTTTCCTTCATAGTCTTTCGAACCCTAGCTGCCTCATCCCATTGCTCTCTTGCAGCATAGATACCAGAGAGAAGTACGTAGTTCCCAGTATTCTGAGGTTCTAAAATAAACAGTTCCTGTGCAACGAGTTCTGCAATTTCAACATTGTTATAAGTCCGACAGGCAGCAAGTAGAGCACCTAGTGCTCCTGGCCGAGGACCCATTGGCATACTCTGAAGCATTTTATAAGCCTGCTCTAGTCTCCCAGCACGCCCAAGCATATCAACTATGCAAGCATAATGATCAGCATCTGGCTCAATCTTGTAATCATTTATCATGCTCTCCCAATACTCCAAACCATCTTCAACAAGTCCTGTATGGCTACAAGCATCAATACTCCGACGAAGATAACCTAATCAGGCTCACCATAGCCATAGCATATCTGTGAAACTTCAAAAGCCTGACGCCAATGCCATGTAAGCAAGTCCCGTAAATCAGGCACTATAAGGTATACTCAGGCCGAGGAAATTCATCAAAAAAGCCGCAGCTTCTCGATGTTCCACATTTAGCATGCATATCAACTAACGAAGAAGGACTGTTCATCCCCGCTGAATGCCTTCGAGCTCCACTAGCTTTTGATCCAAATGTGGCCAAGTCAGACTCCCCAATCGCGCCAAGCAGAGATGACAGCAGTCATAACCAAAATGCATTCAGGCTTTTATACATTGCACATTGCATTCTTTACGAAAATACGCCAATGTTCATTGTCGTCCGATTTTGAGCATACCCAGATACCATAGCAGTCCGAACCAAACCAAATTTTCTCAGCATAGCCTCAAAAAGACCTTTAGCACTTCCATCATCTTATTTTTTGGTATCCCACTAACATTAGTCCAAGTAACAACATTCTCATTCATCTATCAAAAATATCACGAGCAGATCCAAATCACCACTATTTACATAAACCCACAACATAGCATTCCAAGAAATCAAATTTCTAACAGGCATTTCATCAAAACACCATCGTGCACTCATCATATTCCCCTAACTTTAGCATGCCGCCCTAAAAGCCGCATGTATAAGACACAAACATCTCCTTACCCATTTCCATCGAAACACCTTTGCGTGCAAACCCATCACCACATTCCCATACATATCAATCAAACATTAAAATCTCAAACAATAGAACAAAACCCAGTTTTCACAACGCACAATTAAAAAACCTCCAACAATCCATGATTTGAATCACAAAGAGCGCACAAGAAGTTCAGCAAAAAAGGTAAGTATAATTATCAGGTTTTCATACCACAGACAACCATTTTGAAGTCTACAATTGCAACGAATTACGACATAAAGATGGGTCTTGGAAACGATCTATGATGCGTAATTGAAGAGAAAAAACATCCCCATGATGTGAAAGAGACGAGAAGAGAGATGTATTTGACGAGGAGAGATTGAAGTGTAGTAGTTTGACAAGAGAAGAAATTCAAGAGTTCATTGAGATTTTGGCGGATTATTGAGCATGAATTTTTTTGAACGTGAAATTGAGGAGCAGTTTTCAGTATATCGAATTGATCTTCTGCTTACTCTCATATTTGCAGTAACGGCCAAAGCAAGATGATTCTTTCATGTTTCGATGTTTCATATTTGCAACGGCTATTCGTTTTGTACAAATCGATTATATCAGCATCTAGTTATTTTCGTTCATAACTTATAGATATTGTTTTTTTAAAAAAGTTCAATTCAATAATAATATAAGTTCGTTCGAACAAAATTCAATTGACGCAAAATTGATCTTATTCTTATAAACGAAGCATAATACAAAATCAAACAATGAATCGATAACTGTTAAATATTATCTGTCAAAAAAAACTTGTTTAATATTAGCTCCAAAGAATGCAACAAAAATTAAATTTTGTGATTTTGCCAGAATTTATAATAAATTTATGTCCAATATGTGATTTTAGGGTTACGGGCTCTGTATAGACAGAATTACAACGTTATTACTCGCATTCTAAATAATTTAAAAATCCTAATAAAACTACCAAGATCCAAGACAATGAGCATTGTTGCGTGAATTTTTGACATGATAAAAGCTAAAAGAAGATAATTCAATAAAAGATCATTATAAAGTGTAGGAGATCAAGTGTGTCCCCCCTTTGAAATTCCTAACTACCCATAATACTTATTCATATACACAACACACCAAAATTATATGCATAAACTTACCATATAGTTAATGTGTATTCAAGTCAATCAAAATATATGAGACATATATTGAATTAACCATAATTAAATGAAAAAAGAATTTTATCCAATTAAAAAAACTTAATGTAGAATAATTTAGATCAATAATGTCACCTATTTAATTTATTCCCATAATCAATCAATTAATACAATAACATAAAAATTTCAAAATTAAACCATCAAATCACGTACATCTAATATCACTTATTTTTAAAATCACGTCTCTTTCTGCACACAATAGTATTATAAATTCGGCCTTGTTGCACGTCAAGAAAGCTTATGCACTATAGTTTTTGTGTGTTATTAAAAAAAAAATTGCTTCCAAAGATGAAGAAAAAAACCATTTTAAGCAGTGCAAAATCATGAAACCAAAAATCAATAACTTTATGTGATTTTAAACTATTAAAATTAAACCTTTTATTTTTGAATTATATATAAAATCAACTTAAAAGACTATTGTAATATCAGTAATTTTTTTTTATAAATCAAGATCAATCACAAAGAATAAAATTCATAGTAACTAAACAAATCATACATCACCGCAACATTTTAATAAATAACGCACGATCGCGTGCTTATAAGGACTAGTATATATTAAACTATGCTAATATTCAAATAATTTACGATATAAATATAGATATAAGTGCATGACAAAATGATGAATAATTGAATAGAACAATCATTTCGTATGTAGATTGAGGTTCTTTAATTTGGGATATAATTTCGGGGATGAAAAAACAATACAAATATCGAGTAGTTATTTTCTTCTTGAGAGAGTTTGTAGACTTGATTCTTGGCTAAAATAATTAATGTAAGAAACAAGATACGGAGTAAAAGTTAAATGACATAGGAATTATATTTGTATTAATTTCACAATTTTAATTGGAGGATGAAAAAAAACAATAGTTATTTTTTTCTTAGAGAAAGTTTGTAGACTTTTCTTGGCTAAAATAATTAATGTAAGAAACAACTCAAAAAAGCTAGGAATTGAATTATATCTGTATTAATTCAATTACTCATCGACTAGCAATAATAATATTGATATGAATAGCTAATAATTAAATATACTACTCCCTCTATTCCATGATGTTCCTCCCAGGTACTATTCATACGCTTCCGAATGCATGTTTTGTATCATTTATATCTTTAATTATATAATTGTGAAAATTATAACGATTGAATATTAATAATCTATGTAATAATAATACGAATCAACCAAGATCCCACATCACTATATTTGTTTTTATACATTAGTACTTATTTGTAGGATTTTCTTTACTTGTGAATAATTGAAAAAAAAAGTGACATGAACATTAAGAAACGGAGGAGTAATTATATAAGAGTGCATAATTAATAATTATTTGAAATGACATAATGTTGTAATTTGTAAACATCATCATAAACCCTAGCTCTAGCTAACAAGCTAAGATACACATACACAAGATTATTATGTATCATAATATCATATCATATACTATGTACTAAATATGAAGCATACATTAATGTACAAATCTAATCCATTGAGCAGTGCTAGGAATGCCACCATTAACAAGAAACAACATGTAATAACCAGAAGGCGCCACGTTAGCCGAMGGCGGCGCTTCCACCACCGCGTTAACCCATCCASCGTCGTCTTCCAACACCCTCGTGCTCCTCAACTTCAACAACCTCTGGTTCATCGACACCGAATGCGTCGTAAAAGGCGGCGCGTACGCGTTGAACTCCACGTCCTTGGTGTTCAGCTTRCTCCCTAGCCAAAATGTCACCTCAAACCTCTCACCGTACCTAATGTTAACCGGGTCGTTATTATTATTATTA
>SNQN01001906.1:44485-66852 GCA_008642245.1 Bassia scoparia
GCGATTTGTTTTGGTTTTAAAAAATCCATAAACCAAACCAAACCGCAATATTGCGATTTGGGGAAATCAAAACCCAAACAACAGTTTTCAAACCGCAAATCAAACCAAACCGTCAAATCCGGTGTGGTTTYCGGTTTGGTGCGGTCCAGTTCACACTCTGTTTAGCCCTTTACTACTACAAAAATTGGATAAAACACCATATTTAAGAGACGGGAGGTATATAAAAATCGGTCTCTTAAATTAGAAGACACGATATTCATCAAAACCGGTCTCTTAAATTAGAAGACAAGATATTCATCAAAACCGGTCTCTTAGGTATGCCTAAAAGACCGGTTATTAATATCACATCTCTTAGGTATGTTTTGTGGGCACACAAATGGACAAAGAAACAGGTTTTAATGTAAAACTGATCTCTTTGATCATAGTGGGCCCAAAAATTCAATTTGTTGATTCACCACATGTCAAACCCACACATCACCTCTCTCTCATYCTTATCCTCAAGCACTCATTTAAATTTTTAAATACTGTACACAAATCTCTCATCCTTACCCTCGTCTACCTTACTCTCTCTCCTCGTTTTTTTTGGATGCCACTTCTCTTCTACTTTCCCTTCACACCTTACGCTCTCTCCTCTCATCTCTTTTCCTTTTCCATATCTCAAAATTCCCTGATTTTTCACTCAACAATACTCGATAATAATACTCACAATTATTTCCAAATCACTCAACACCACTGCGACACCACCTCACTCCTCGCTGTCCACCGTCATCTGTCTCCTGCCGTCTTCTCTTTTCTTTTCTAGGTTTTTCTAAGTTGAGTTTATTTGAGTTATTCTAAGTTGTTTTCATCTTTTAGATGAATTATTTTTTTCAGATCTATATTTATTTTAGATCGAATTTTTTTGTCTAAAATTTCTTTTTTCTAGGCATTTTTTCAGATTTTTTTGATCATCTATTTGTAGAACTAGGTTTTTACTGGGTGCAATTATACATTACACATTATTGCTACTTGATTTCGTTTGATTTATGCTGTTAATTTCTTTTGATTCTGTATATATTATACATCACAACAACTAATATTATTCTAATTGTTCATGTATTATGCAAAACATAGTAAAGAAGAAAGGGAAGATGAATGAGAAGCAAAATTGTAGATCTGTTCTTGGAGAGCCTGGAATTTTTTGGTTAGTTTTTCATATGTTTGGAAATTTCTGGGTTCGAAATCGTGCAAGATTATTGTTCGTACTTCTTTTGGTTTGATTATTTGAAGTTTTTTCAAACACTTCTGGGTTCGAAAAGTTTATTGTTCTTTTTTCTGGGTTCGAAATGTTGTGTCATTGTTCAAAGTACTTTTCTTTTGCGATTTTAACAGTTTATTTGAATATTTCTTGGTGAAAATATTGTTTGTGTTTGAGATGCCTGATTGATTTTTGATAGGATCTAGTCTTTTAAGTTAATTATTCTAGTTTTTAATGTTGAAATCTTGCATTTTTTTAACTAATTGTTCAAGCGGATTGTTTCTTCGTGATTTTTTCTTTCAATCTTCATTCTAATTTTGAAGTTCATTTTTTTATAATTTCTTTCTGATTTTCAAGTTGATATCATTTTAATTTTGAAGTTTGAATCAGTTTTATGGGTTATGTTCATTGAGTTCAAATTGTTGATATTATTCTGATTTTCAAGTTGATATTATTCTAATTTCTGATTTGCAAATTTTGTATCTTGAGATCAAAGAGATAGAGAAGAAGATGGTGCTTCAAATCTGTATTTCATAAGATTTAGTTTAAAATTATTAGTGTTTTATTTTTGGGTTTTGTTCATTTTAGATTGTTTTATTGCTGAAGGTTCTGATTATTCATGTATAGTTATGAGGATGACTTACAATGAAGATTTAAGTTAATTATGCTTAATACCATAAACACAACCAATTTGCTTTAGTTTTCTCTCTCCAATCAACTGTACTTTTGCAATAAAAATATACTATCCAAATTTTGGCCATGAACAGTGTCTGGCTACTTCCTCAAGGAATAAAGGGAGTATCTTTTGTGTAATTTGCTATGGTGTAATTTAAATATTCATTAATTTATTATTTTTAGTGAAAAAATGTAAATGTTAGCCCGCTTGCATCTTGAAATGTATGTSGGGCCAATCTTATTATTTTTAAAAAAATATTTACCTAAGAGACCGGTTCTGACATTTAACCGGTCTCTTAGGTGTATCAAAGAGATCGGTTTTACATCAGCACCGATCTCTTTAATTAGACTTAAAGGGACCGGTTCTAGAGCAACATCGGTCTCTTTGATCGATTTAAAAGACCACTAAAACTAACYGGTCTCTTAACCTAAGAGCCCTGTCACCTTGAGATCAGTTATTTTGCAGTCTATTTGGTCTTTTTCAACCGGTCTCTTAGTCATTATTTGTACCATCCCCTTCCCCTTCTTCCCTATTTTTCTTTTTCTTTTCTTTTCTTATATCTTTTCTAATTCCCCTACCCTACACAATCTAACACTCTCACAGACTCACCCTACCCCACACCCCTATCCTCCCCCATTCATTTTCTTTTCTTTTCCATTTTACACATTCATCTTTCATTCATTCATACTTTCATCATCAACATCAAACAAAAACTCCARAAACCATTCATACTTCCAATTTCAATCACTCATATCTCACTCTATACTTCACCAAATTACACGAAATTTTCACCATACCTTACCAAAATCAATCCTCTACATTTCCAATCAATCAATTTACAAATTCGGGCACTTTAATTTTGGTCTGTTTTTGCTTAAAGTACTAGAAATTCAGTCTAGTTTTTGGTGTTCAAGCTTGGTAACAATCTCTAATCCTTTCTTATAATCATTTTTGAGAATTGTCATTAAATTTGGATGCTTGGTTTGTTAGTTTCTCTAAGTTTTCCCATACTTGCTTACATGCCTAATTTGTGATTGATTTGAGTATTAAGTAGAATTGTAAAGCAAGTTTGTGCGATTATAATGTGCATTTGGATGTTTATTTTTATGAGGATTGATTTTGTTAAGTTGATTTTGTGAGAAATTCATGTTTGCTTTTAGTTTGAATACTTGATTATTAAACTTTTTATGATTAATTTATTGTTGATTTTAGCTTAAATTTTTGCAATTTCAATATTTAAAATAATCATTACCCCAAGTGGGAATGCAAATTCTCGTTCACATTTTTGTTTCAAGATTTTTGCTTTTTAGTTTTCAAAGAACGCAAAAAAAGAAGAAGTTTGAATTAAGAAAAAAGAGGGAAAGAAAATCCGAAAAAAAAGAGAAGAAAAAAAATCTGAAAATTCGAAAAAAAAGAAAACACAAGAGGAAGTTAAATCTTGAATTGTTTCTTGCACTTGAATAAGCATGATTTTACTTTTATGATTTTTTGTTGGGGATGTTTTTGAATATTGAGATTTTGTTTAAAGCTACATTTTTGAAAGAAATTTTTTTTGTAAATTATTTTTGAGAGTATGAGGTTGTAAAAATAAAGAGGGAGCATTTGTTTATTTATTTATTTAAATTATGTTGTTGAGAACTGAAGGAGTTGTTATWGTTGAAAGGAAAATATTTGAGGGAGTTATTGAGGCAAGTTTGAGAGGCTTATTTTCATACTTCCTTGTGGTTGATTAATGTGCATGAATTCCTTGATGCTTAGGTACCCTTTCATTATGTACATGAACATCTTTAGCCGAAAAAGCAACAAGAAGCGCAGGTCCACCAATGAAGCTTCCTCCTCTCAACCCCCACAAGAAGAGGAGACGACTTGTATTCCGATGCGGCCATTGTACCGAAGAGATATGATATTAGGCCAATTGGGGACATGGCCTTAAGAATGGAGAAGCTCTCGGTCCAAAAGTTCCAAGCCACAAGATTTCCACATCCGAGGACATGTGAAAAACTCGGCATCAATGGGCATGTCGAGTCATTTTAAGCCAATGTGGTTTTGAGCGTGCTATTCGATCTTGAGATTCYGTCGAAGTATGTCCCGATTCGTGAGAGGGATCCTATAGTTCGTCAACCTCCTTTAACGTACTCTCAACTCACACTTGAGTTTATGTCGAGTTTTAATTTTGTTAAGGAGGGGGGCAAAGTCACTTTTTGAATTTTCAACAAGACTTACACCTTGACCATCGCCCAATTGAATGAGGCATTTGGATTTGATTCAGCGGCGCAAATCACCTACTGCGGTGCAACAACTKAGGTTAGGGGGTATGAGAAACAAGGATTTTAGCGTGAGATCACCAAGGGAATAGCCGATTTTCACAACAATTCTCGATCTTTTGAAATAATTTATATGACAATCCAATATTTTCATAGGGTGATCTCACTTTGCTTCTTCTCCAAGGGCGAAATTGGTAAAATAAACGCGGGTGAGCTTTATGTGCTTTGGAGTGCGGTRAATGCCCCTAAAAAAATTCAACCCCACTGACTCTAAAAAGAGGATCATTTGGGGACACATTTGGGCGACCCACCTTCAATTCCTCACCCATAATATAACCCGAGGAGTACGGGAACGATTCAATGTGGAGTGATGATCTTCTTGCTTGCTTTCAACCTTTTGAAGAAGTACAACCTCTATGAGGGGTTGATTCCTTTAGTGAGAAATGCACAATTGGACATCAATGAGTTCCACCGAATGACCTTCCTTGTGCACCATGATGGAAAGAAGAACATTTAGAATGTGCAAGACACCTTATGGTGTTATATGCCATGTGAGCACATGACTCGTCCTCCCGTTGATTCCCCATACCCTTGGATGACCCCGATGGAAGAGATCCCGGAGGAAGAGATTTATGACTAAGAATATCAATTGTGCTAAGTGACCCTTGGAGGGCCGCAACCCATTCCTCGCCAACCCTTAGGAGCTGTGCCACTCCGGACTGCTCCACGACCACCACAACATGCCCAACAAGAACATCATCATCATCATCATCATCATCATCATCATCATCATCATCATCATCATCATCATCATCAACAACAACAACAAGAGCACCAACAACCTCAACAAAGTAAACATCAGAGGCGTTTTCAATCTACGTCCTCCAACATGGAGGAAGGTACTTCCTTCTACTCCTTTTACTTCTTCTACTCCTATTATTTTTGTGCTTCCACTCGATTTTCTTGAAAAATTTAACAAATTGTCAAGCAATGTGGAAGCACTTTATAGGCCGCATGAAATAGTTTTGGCCCCTCCCTCATATTTCGAATATCACAAATTTCAAAGGGAGGTTAATGAGGGTATGGTACATCCTTACCTCAATTATCCGAATTCTTCGGCCCAATTGGGACCACTCCCAAATTGGAACCCAGAGATGGAAGATGACATGGGCCATTTTATAGATCGAACGGATGGGACATACCCGTATTGGAAAGCACCCGGGACATTGAATCCAAATGCTCCCACGTCTATAGTAGTTCCTCCCTTTAATTTCCATCAAATGGGAGGAAGTGACTTTAGGGGCGACTCGGCCTTTCATATGACCTGGTTGCTGGCGGACGAGATAGGTTGAACAACCCATAATAAAATTTCCCTCCCAAATACTATGGTGATAAGGAGCCTCACGGTCCTCATATTCCCATTTGTTACGATTGGGACCTTAGCCACACCTATACTTCGGAAGCCATGATAGCGGCGGGGTATGACATGAGTGGGTGGCCATTTCAACTACAAAGGGATGACACGTCGCATGGAAGAAGATGAGGACTAGTAGTGCATTATTGTGATGCTTTTGCCCTTGTCCGTATTGCTTCTGAACTCCGAGATGGAATTCTATTCTAGTTGGGCGGAGTTCAAATTGTGTCACTCATTTTGGGTGATTAGTGCCTTATTGTATATATTGTATATATTTCTTTGTATATATATGTATATGTAATATGTATATATATATTTTATTATATATATATAATATATAATATATATTATTATATAGTATATATATATATATATTAGTGTCATTGGAGTTGGTTTTTGCTTACTAAGTTGCGGGTTTGGTTGTGAGCTCGGTTCTGGGGGCTCTTGTGCTTTGATTATTGCAACTTGTTTGAATAGATTCTAGGATTTTCTTTACACTTGGAGATACCATTCTTGGGATTATATGCTTGCGGTGTCGTCAGGGTTGGAGCTACGGCGATTTTACATTTATTGTTTGTAGTGTCCTTGACTTCGGTCAAGTTGATTTTTGAAGTATATAAGGGGATGATGAGGATTTAGTGTGAACCATATCTCCAATTTTCTCCATTTTTCTAGGATTTATTGGCTTGTTGCTTGTATTTATGCTTTTATGTGTTTTTAGTTTKTGCAAAGTTGGAAAAATCACAAAAAATCGAAAAAATGCAAAAAGGCCAAAAAGATTTTCATTTTCCTTTGTTTTTCTTTTCTTTTCTTTTTCTCTCAAGGCAAAGTGTGTAAATTATGTTTTGTCTCTTGGATTGGACCATGGATGGGATTTGAGTAACTCATTTTTCCTTTTGACTTGTGAGCTTGCTAGGTTCTATCTTTGAAATCACAATCTTTTCGAAACTTGAGTCATGAAGCTTGATTCATAGGAATTCTTTGATGGGAAGCTTTATAGTAAGCAATTGGATCTATTCTTGGTGGYGAGTCTGTTGGCCAAGCCGGGCATAGCTTGGTTGATGATAGGAGACCTTACTTRGTGATTTTTCGTTGACTTTGAACCATATGAGAGTGTGATCTTTTTAGAGCCAAGTAAGCACAAAATGTCAAAAATCCACAAAAATTGAGAGTTAGCACTAGAGTCCTAATTTTGCTATTTACTTGTGACTTTCCCAAGGCCAAGACTAAACTACCTATGGAGTGATAAGGCATTCATTTCAGGTTTAGGTTAAATTATTTTTCCCTTTTTCATGTGCTATTTTTCTTTATTTTTCCATATACGTATTTGGGATTAGCTTTGGGTTTACGTGTACATTTGCAACCCCTTGAACTTCCACTCTTTTGTGTGCCTCACTACGTGCCTCTATGCCAAATTAAGATGTTTTGACCTTTAGAAATCAAGTGGAGTGTGGATAGATGTTTGTAAAAGGCTATATAAAGCCTCAAGTGTTGTAAATTTGTTAAGTGAAATGCATTAGTAATGCAGGTAAGGTTAAAGTAAATCCCGAAGTGCAAAAAATAAAAAAAAAAAGGAAAAAAATGCATAAAAAGAGAAAAAGCACAAAAAGGGAAGTTGATTCAAAGTTCAAGTATGGCAAAGTGAAATGGGAGAAAGCAAGTAAGTGCGAAATGAGCTTGCCTTCCAAAGTGTGTGTTGATGTGAATTGAGGCATTTTCCCCTTAAATTTTGGTATGATGTAAACACCACTTGCTAAGATTACCACCAGAAGCCAAATGCATTTGTCCACACCTACCTATTGCCAACATTACAAACCAATAAGCCCTTTGACTTTGGGAGTTGAGTCACAAATGGTGAAGGGAGTCACAAGTTTCTTTTATTGTTTTGGATGTCTAAGTGCAATGTGCTTCTACATAATATTGAGTACTCTCAATTTTTCTTGAGTCCCTTCTTTAGACTATGAGTAGTTGTCACCAAGCTTGGTTCCATTTGAAGCCGAGGAGGGTAGCTTTGGAGAGAGGAAGAAAGTAGATTGACTCAATTTCATGAAACCTTTGCTAAGTTGCATACACTTTGTGATATTTCTTTGATGCTTGCTTGATTCCTAGTTGTGGGACATCCTTTATGCTCATTAGCGTCCCCTGAGTCCTAAAGAAAACCATTTCCATGAGACACTTTGTTTTTTCTATCCACAATTTCACATTCTTTTTGTTTCTCCACTTGTATTTCCTTGTGTGTTTTTGAAAACCTTTTCCTTTGTTTGCTTTATTTATGGATTTGTGGTATTTCTCTTTGGAAACCCTCATGAGACTAACCTTGTCTTACTAGGCGACTTGGGGGTTTAAAGGGCTTGTAACTAGTTGCCAAAAGTGACMATGATTCCTACGAAAGTGAGTTAGTGTACAATTTTMTTTCTTTCAATTCTTTTTGGTTTTGCTTTGCTTGAGGACGTGAAAAGGTCCTAGTTAGGGGGAGTTTGATGAGTGCCAAAAATGGTCACATTTAGGCCCTTATTCTTCTCCTATYTTGGCCTTTTTGTGTGTTTTCGACATCGTTATACTAGCTTTTTGGATAATATTCCACTTTGCATGGTTTTGTGGAGTTTTTGTGGTTTTTAGTTAATTTTAAAGGTTTTTAGCTCATTTTCTATTTATTTCTATTCTTAAGCTCTCAAATTCATGTTTTGTGTAAAGTTACAAGTTGCCATGAGCTGAATTTGTAATAGTTATGCTTAAAGTGTTGTTTCTTATTTTTTAACATCTTCTTCGAGCCACATCTTTTTGAACACTTTGAATTTGCAGGTGAGACTTGTTTTAATGGAAAGTAGACTTCCAGAGCTTTCCAACTATATATTATAAGTTGCAATTCGAGCACTGAGGAAGAAGTTATGGTCGTTCGAATTTGGGGACCRGATCCTAGAGCGCTCGCTCCAATTCCTATTTTTCCCACCTGCAGGAAAAACTTCAAAGCGCCCACTCAGGGGCTAGAGYGCCCGCTTAGCTGCTTCGTCCAAAATTGCCAAAATCCAGTAAGTCTAGAGCGCCCGCTCTGTGGGTCCTACAAATTCGACCAGACCGACGTTGACGTTTTGGCTAAGTTTGACTTTTGGAGGCTATTCGTGTAATTATTTGTAACATGTGATTTTAGTAATGACAATCTTGTAATTATAGGCAGAGCTTGTTAGAGAGTGATATAAATAGAATTGTGGGGAGAGAGAATTACAAGTTACAAGTTATAATTTAGATTTCATTTTCATTTTGCAATTAAAATTTTTGATTKTTTTCCCTTTTAATTCAAGTCATCTTCTTCATTTTCATTAGCATTGTTGCATTTCAACTTTCTTTTTTTGGTAAATAAGAAATTTTAAATCCCAAAGGTAATAAGTACAAGGGTCTCCTCTCCTAAAGTCCCCACCTTCTAGGAAGGGTTGGAGCAAAGGAGAATCCAAGACAACCAACAAGCACATAGAACAAGGCTTGGATAGACCCAAGCGCAAGAGACTCTAACTAACTCCTCATTTCAAACCTAAACTGGATAAAACTAACAATCACATCAACATCCTCAGGCCTTTGACCARAAACAATCGAATTCCTATGAYGYAAAAGAGTGTAMAAAGTTTTTGTGAATCCTCGAACATAAGTGGCACTAAAAACACTAGACTTCCTAGCATGAGAAGTAGCAAACAAAATTTCTTGCCCCAAACCATAGGAGCACGATCAACCCTAAGAAAAGAAAGAACGCACTTCCAAACCTCAAAGGAAATAGCACAGGAGAAAAGGAGGTGATCCACACTTTCAACAGGATGAGTACAAACAGGGCAAGACAAAGGGTAATGAACACCCCATCTATGCAATCTATCACCCGTGCGAAGCCGGTTCAAAAGTGCAAGCCATAGAATGAACACGCTTTTAGGACTAGCACCATTGTTACACATCAATTGTCTCCAAGGAACTTTGGGGGCTTGCATAGAGCTTCCTGATCGAAAGCTTGCCAAGATGAACAAAGTTGTCCCAACCTMCACAAGAATCAATAATAGAATGACAACCYAGAATATTTTTTAAGGCCCACGAACAAGMAGAAGGGGAAGCCATAGTCCACTAATCCTTAGACTTCACATAGTACGTATGAACCCAACGAACCCACAATTTGTTAGCTTTCCGAGAAAGATCCCAGAGAAGCTTGCAAGTTGCAAGTTTATTCCATAAAGAGATAAGAATAAACTCTCCATCCTCCGGACATCCGTGGAAGACAAATCTTAACTCGAAGCCACAATGCTTTCTTTGAAGGACTAATGCACCAGTCCAATAAGAAAAGCCGACATAAGACTCAAGTTCCTTGATCACTTTCTTAAGCAAAAGAAAGATTTGACACCAATAGGTTTGCATGCCAAACACTACCCCTCTTAATCAGCTGAAGCCTCCAGCATAAAAAGAAATCTCAAAGTCCAGCATTTTATTCTAGCCCACAACTTTATCTATCAATGGTTTACAATCAATGTAATGCAACTTCTTTGTAGAAAGAGGCACTCCAAGATACCTAAAAGGGCATACCTTTAGGAATAGAGATAATCAAATTTAGATGTTCTTCCATCTCATAAGGAGTTCCATCAATCCGACGTACGAAACTTGACTTATGGTCAGAAGAGTGAGCATGTGTCAAAATCGTGCTCTGCAACGATCAATCTCCACGTAGCTCCACTCTAACTCCTTGCTACTTCTCCTAAAGCTCCGTAGTGCTTGAAAATGAGTCAAAATCCATCCAAATCAATGAAAGAAACCTAAACATCACTTAAACAAACTAACAAACCAAATTAGTAGCAAAGACGGCCTTAAAAAGGCCAAAAACCATTCAATATAGCAAAGAATGAGGGGAAAAACCTATATCATACACTACATCAGAAGACAGTCGAATGGACCTGACTTTAGCTGAACTGATAAGACCCTCAACTGATTGGCCTCCTGAGTCTCTCAGCTAGGGAAGTCCAACACCTAGGTCCTCGAAATTCTTGAGGAAGTGATCCATGTCATCCTTAAGCACTATGTAGACCAGGTTTTGTCCAAGGGAGAAGTAACTTCTTCAGATAACAATTTGCAAGAATCAGTTAGCGAGAATGACACTAAACCAAAGCCAACTACTGATGTGGTGAAGGTCATCGCCTCTCGCATGAATAAAGCAATGAAGAGGATTGATGATTCTCTTAAAAGTAAGACTATGGTGACGACAACTGTGATTCGTAACAAGCGCAAATACACTAGGATAGGCATACCCTATGCCTAAGCCCTTGAGCACCTCAAGGCAATTGGCTTCATTACGCCTAGAAGTGGCAATCGATGGGTYGGATCGGTATCGGGTTGGGTTATTTCGAATTCTGATCATTTCGAATTCAGATCAATCGGATTACAAAAACTCAATGGGCTACATCGGATCGGTTCGAATAGCATGAGTTGAGTTATGAAGTCGGTTGTCGTGTCAAATCAGAGAAAATTTAATCGGATATATTTGCATCGGATGTAAATTTTTTCGGATTTAGATTATATCTTGTCATAGATACTCGATAGTAGTTCAAATCGGATAATTATAGGAGAAAAGAAGTATAACGTATTTGTTTGTTTAAGACATTAAATAAAGTAAAGTTAGTGTTCATATCATCTTCTTATCTTTCTTACAATAGAGTTTTTGTACTTTCACTACATTCAAAAGAATCGRATCATGATCAACTTCAAAACTATTGCAGATTAGTAGAAACCATCACAAAAAGTTGTATGAAGACGCATCGATATTTGTGTAAGAAGAACGATTGTATTCCTCTGTTCCACTAAATTCATGCCATAATGAATTGTGGGAACTATTCATTAATAATGAGAATCTTTTAAATTATCGTCAATATGTAAGAATGATTATAGTCAAGTGTGGTCTTATTAGAATCGTATTAACAAGTAGTTTATTAAAATCCAATTTTTATAATTTTTACTCATGTATAATTAAAGATATTTCATTCGTAAATTATGCATTGGCAAACGTGTAAAGTAGAAGTGGCAGGAATTTAGTGGAACAGATGGAGTATTTCTTTTATATAACGATCTATGTTTGGTCCAAATTGATTTTAATTTGATCTATTTTGATATGTATTTGACTATTTGGTTGTTATTGATTTCTTTGTTTTTAAAAAAAAATGTTAAAAAGTATATTCCATACTCACTTTGATTTTTAATGGTATTATGTGCAATTTCTTAATTTAGTCGATTTTTGATGTTATGTAAGAGTAGTACATTGTTATTTATTCTATTTTGGTACGCATTCCCTCTAATTRTCTATATTTCTTTTTAACTCCACCTTCTCTTTCTTTCCTTACTTACCTATTTACACATCATTTCTCTAATGTATTTCTTATTTTTTGGCCTCAATCACATTATCATATATTATTCATAGTTTTACTGGGTGTTAAATATATAGAACGTTAAAAATCAAAGGGAGTAATAAATGAATTGGAGAGAGGGCATTAAAAAATATACTTCTACCGTAATGAAATACTCCGTAGATGTTACGCTATAATAAAGGTTATGTTCTTTTCAACTTATCTTCACTATTTATTGAATAAGATAAGTTCAAACTAGTATCAATAAGTTCGGATAAGTACTAATAAGTATACTTATTAGTTATTACCTTTCCCACTCACAAAATAAGTTCAAATAAATATGAATAAGCTCAGATGAGTACAAATAAGGTTATGTTCTTTTCAACTTATTTTTTTGTACTTAATAAATAAGATAAGTTCATATAGTTAAGTTCAAATAAGTTCTGATAAGTATCAATAAGTTTAGATAAGTACTAAGAAGTATACTTATTAATTTTTTTGCTCACAAAATAAGTATTCCCAATGGTACTCACGAATTTTTGCGAAATCCCAGTGGTAGACCTGAGAGTTTACAAATCCCATATATAGACATGAGTTTAGTGTCTATATGTGAAACTCTACCAAAACCACCCCGACCGGCCTCAAATGGCCCTTCCAAGCCACAACCACCTTCCTCTGTGCCTCCCCAGCCACAACCACCTCCCTCTACGCCTCCCTAGCGACAACCACCTTAGTGACCTTACCACAGTCTCAAATCGCAACACCCACCAAAACCACTTCCACAAATCGCCACACCTACCACAACCACTCAATCGTACCTCTCCAGCCACCACAACCACTCAACCGTCCATCCCCAGCCACCCCCACCAACTAGGGAGAAAGTTTGAGCGTGGTCATGGTGGGTTTTGGTTGAGTTTCACACATATACCTTAAACTCATGTCTATATGTGATATTTTAAAACTCTCGTGTCTACCATTGGGATTTTGCAAAAATTCGTGTGTACCATTGGGAATTTCCCTTAATATATTCATATAAGTACTAATAAATATACTTATTACTTTTCTCTCTCACAAAATAAGTTCAAATAAGTATCAATAAGTTCAGATAAATATATATAAGTTCGGTTAAGTTCAGATAAGTACTAACAATAAGTATACTACGTTTCTCTCTCACAAAATAAGTATCATTAAGTTCAGAAAAGTATGAATAAGTTTAAATAAGTACAAAAGGCTATGTTCTTTTCAACTTATTTTCAATACTTATTGAACAAGATAAGTTCAGATAAGTACTAATAAGTATACTTATTACTTTTTCCTCTCACAAAATAAGTTCAAAAAAGTAACAATAAATATCAATAAGTTCAGATAAGTACGAATAAGTTGAAAAGAACATATCCAAAATATCTCTCACATATACTACCAAAGTGTAACATCTATTTTGTTAMAGATGAAGTATATCAATTGGAGAGAGTGTGTAATTGATCGTCTACACACCATTATAAAACAAATAAACACTTCCCTAAAATGGAATAAAGTAGAAGTGAGTTTCTAAATCCCTCCATTCCAACAAGTTCAGCTCAGTTCAGTTCAACTTAGCCTAGCTTAGTTCCTGTCTCTTATACACATCTAGATGTGTATAAGAGACAGGTTCAGATAAGTACTAATAACTATACTTAATACTTTTTCCTCTCACAAAATAAGTTCAAAAAAGTAACAATAAATATCAATAAGTTCAGATAAGTACGAATAAGTTGAAAAGAACATACCCAAAATATCTCTCACATATACTACCAAAAAGTAACATCTATTTTGTTACAGATGAAGTATATCAATTGGAGAGAGTGTGTAATTGATCGTCTACGCACCATTATAAAAAAAATAAACACTTCCCTAAAATGGAATAAAGTAGAAGTGAGTTTCAAAATCCCTCCATTCCAACAAGTTCAACTCAGTTCAGTTCAACTTAGCACAGCTTAGTTCTATTCAGTTCAGTTCAGCTCAATTCCATTTAATTTAGTTTAGCTCAGCTCAGTTTTTATCAGCTCTGTTCCATTCAGTTTAACTACATTTAATTCAGTTATATTTATTTGTATCCTTAAGGGCTACAAAAAAATTAGGGGCGGGGAATACAAAATTCACATTAATCTAAGTATTTTRGGTGTTACTATTATCGTATTACAAATGTACAAGTTTACCCGTTACCACTTGCCACTAGAGATGGCAACGGGCCGGATTTGGACCGGATCCTACTGGATCCAGATCCAGATCCGTTTTCGATATATGGATCCAGATCCGATCCAGATCCGTCGGATTTTTTTTATGAGGATCCATATCCAAATCCGACGGATCTTGCGGGTCCGGGTCTAAAACGGATCCAAAACGGATCCTCCTACAAATTGCAATATTTTACCTATTTTAAGTCACAAAAACAACATTTAACGTATCCAAGCCATCGATACAATATATTTTTAGGTCCATACGCCATAGTCCATACTCCTTATAGAAATAAACAAAGTACAGAACCACACAATACAAGTGCATCCACAAAGTACACAACCACACAATACAAGTACTTCCACAAAGTTTAAAAATTATAAATTAAAATWCAACAATTTTTTAAAGTATCCGAAACAAAGTTCACAAGACCACAACTTATAAGAGTGCTACACCGGCAAGTCGGCAACACCGCCACTAGTAGTAGTACTAATCTTTGTCACTACTTATATCATCAACATCCTACAAAGTAAAATCAATGAGTTAGTGGCCTTTAGAAGTAGTAATCTTAAGAATTGAATAATTAAGTTTAAAACAATTAAAACAATTAAAACAATTAAGTTTAGAAGTAGTAATATAATCTGATTCAACAACATATATACAAATTCATATAATTTGAAAAGGATAGTTTAATACTAGTTATCACAAGTCAAGTCAATTCAAAATGAACAAATAATATAAACTGATTAAATTCATATAAACTGATTCAATTAATATTCCAAACTTTCTATAATAAATAATTCAAATGGACAAAAAATCAGTATGAGAGAATTGACAGAAGCACAGATTCACACTAACAATAATAATAATACGATTCAAAGAAGCAAATACAAAGAAGCAGTAACAATAATAACAATAATAATCAATAATAATAATACTAACAAATACAGCAATATAGGCTCACTGTACAGCAGAGTAATACTAATAATACTAACAATAATAACAAATATTCGCTTACTGTACAGCAGTAACAGGCTAACAACACAGATTCAAAGAAGCAAATACAGATCTCAGCCCTTACCTGCCGTGAGGGAGCCGCCGTGAGGGAGCAACCGCCGTGAGGGAGGAACCGTGAGTGACTCGTGAGGGAGCAGAGTCAGGGCAGAGATGAAGCCGTCGTGACGCGTGTGGGAGCCGCAGCCGCCGTGAGCAGTGAAGATGAAGAATAGCAGTCKCCACTCGCCGTGAGCAATTTAGGGTTTATTATGTTGAGTGTTAAATGTTGATTATGTTGAAATGTAGATAGTAGACTCACTGAATGTAGTATAGATTATGGGCCATTGGGCCATATGGGCTTAGTATAGTTATATACTTATAAATAAATATACATATATATATTTTTWAAAAAACGGGTATACGGATCCGGGTCYGGGTYCAGWYCATATAYCCGGATCCAGAYCCGTTTTTCCYYAGAGGACCCGTATYYGACCCGGATCCGTAGGGTCCAAAAAATCAAGATCCATATCCGTCAAAACGGGTCTGGACYCGCGGATCCGGGTCGGGTCCAGGATCCGCTGCCATCTCTACTTGCCATATTTGCACAAATTTGGGAAAACCCACTAAGGGGCCACTAGCCCACTACATTCTACMTCTAGTATCTTGCACACTTAGTTCCCCATTTACCTATTTCTTATGMAATTAAGCTACTACACCTTAATCCCACATTCCCATGACTCCACTTTCATTCTCTATTTTAAAATTCCATGGAAATACATCCCATGATCCCAWTATTTGTTCATTTTTTTTAATTTTATAAAGAGATTAGTTCATGACCTTCATGCTTTAGTATTGCAATTCGGTGGCAACACATATTCTGCCAGAAAAAATTGTTTCTATTCGTATTTCATACCACCTACATTTAGACAATCAAAGTCACTAATTCATCATATCATTAAGCATGCAACTAGAAGATTTGGATGCAACAGGTAATTAATTAGCTTTGTGTTTATGTATTTATCTAAAATTTTTATCAATTATGTCATGTCTCATGTCATCATGTGTAACTAGAATTTTAGAAAATTAAAATAGACTATGAATGAGGATATGAATTTATACTGATAATTTATTTGTTAATTACAGGTCACATGAAGTTGTAGATGGAGACATTCATAGCCAAATTGAACAAGAAAATTAATTGTCAGGTAAAAGGAAGCGCAAGTCATGGGTTTGGGAGCACTTTGAGATCAAGTATGATAAGAAATCACAGACAGAGATTGGAATTTGCATCCACTATAAGTCCGCAAGTTATAATGCCGACTCTCGACGTGGTACTTCTAATTTTTCTAGGCATTTATTAGAATCTTGTGAGTATAAGAAATTTATTTCACAAAAGAGTGGTAAGACTGGAAAGCAAATTGATCAAATCGTGTATTATAGATTATTAGTAGTATTATGAGGCATGGTTATCCATTTTCTTAGGTAGAACATGAAAATAATCGAAAAATTCATAAGTATTTAAATGATAACGTTGAATCAATATCAAGAAACACTACAAAAAAGATTTGCTTGAAATTACATGCTGATTTGAAAGAAAAGGTTAAAGATGTTTTGTTGGGAATTCTTGGAAAAATTTATCTGACAACTGATATATGGATAGCTTGTACTTCAAGAGGATATTTATGTTTA
Source organism: Bassia scoparia (assembly GCA_008642245.1). Lineage (NCBI taxonomy): Eukaryota > Viridiplantae > Streptophyta > Magnoliopsida > Caryophyllales > Amaranthaceae > Bassia > Bassia scoparia. The sequence continues at coordinate 61,332 of SNQN01001906.1, forward strand.
ACGACTCATTATGTTGATCATAATTGGAATTTGCAAAGTAAATTACTTTGTTTTTCTCATTGTCCTCCCCCCCACATGGTGGGTATGAATTGTCTCAACAACTCACTAAAACTATTGTTGATTGGGGCATTCAACACAATGTTTTTTCCACTGAGTGTTGATAATGCAACTAACATGGATAAAATGATATCTTACTTGAAACAAGGGGTGTTAAAGGATATAATTTGTGGTGGCAAGCATTTTCACATCCGTTCATGTGTTCATATTTTGAATCTTATTGTTAAAGATGGTTTGGATGTTATTAAAAGTTGTGTTGCGAAAGTTAGAGAAGTAGTGAAATATATTGATGGGTCAAAAGGAAGGATAAACAAATTTTTTGAGTGTGCAAGGGAGCTCTCTATACCTTTTTCATTTGGGTTATGGTTAGATGTCCCTACTCGTTGGAATTCAACTTATCTTATGCTCGATAGAGCTTATAAATACCGTGATGCACTTAATAACTATTTTGAAGAAATTCATGGTGGAAGTAGATATGTCCTACGTTTTGAAGAATKGGCTAAAATTGAAAAGATTTGCAATCGGTTAGAGCCTTTTTATGATGTTACCAAATTATTTTCTAGAAGTGACTATCCAACCTCCAATTAATATTTTCCTTCTGTGTGGAACATACATTTGCGCTTATTAAAAGGTAGGCAATGTGGTGATGATGACATTAGTCGTGTAGCAATGGAAATGTTACATAAGTTTGATAAGTATTGGAGAGAATATGTTATATTCTTAGATTTTGGGGTTATTTTTGATCCAAGATACAATGGGAGTTTGTGGACTATGCTTTGAAGAAAGTACATGGGGTAGAAGAAGGAGGAAGAAAGGCTAGTGAACTATGAAATCAAATTGTTGAATTATACAGGGAGTACGAAGTCCCTGCTGAAATTGGAAATTTTGATTTAAGTAATCTTAGAGTTACCACACAACTTGATGCCATTGGTAATGATTCAGAAATTGCGGTATGTATATGTTGATAGTTAGTATTTAATAGCCTGTTAATATTTTGATGCATTCTTAAAATTCCATGCCTATAAATTAAATAAAAAGATATGGATTCTGTTTATATATTGTAGGAATTTGCAGCATATTACCTTACTAATTCATCAAATAATGAGACTGATGTCTATTTAATTTACGAGAACAAAGAATGCCTCTTTCATGTAAGACAGATGTACTTAATTATTGGAAAGAAAACTCTAATTGTTTTCCAGTACTTTCTTCCATGGCTAGAGATGTTTTATTGATTCCTATTAGCACTGTTGCTTCAGAATCAACATTTAGTATGGGAGGAAGAATTTTAAACAAATGGAAAAGTTCACTCAAGTGCAAAAATATGGATGCTTTAATAACATGTAAAAATTGGTTGACTGGTTATGAAGGTGAGATTACATTAATATTTAAAGTTACGAARTATCAATTACCTATAATCTATTTTTGACATAATTTACCAATTTTAATTATTTTTTATGAYACGTTTCTTGRATGATATCATAATAGATTTTGAAGAAGACAGTGAATCTGTGAACCTTTCAAACGATTCTGCTGATGATGAGGTWGGTAAAATTTGTTTTATTGTGTATTTGTATTACTAATTACATTGATTTATAAGTGTAATCAATTTTATTTTCTTGCTTGCTAGCTTTTCTTTTTCATTTTATTTTACTTATAGTAACTGAATTTCTTTTGTAGGCTGAACAATCTACAGCATGAATTGGAATTAGCATATATTTTTTATTAATTATGTAGTTTTTTTTCATAGGTTAATTTTAGTGGGTCCAAAAATCTTAGCAATGTTAGTTGTTTGATTTAATTAGATATTCATGGGAATTGGGATGAAGAAATGAGCAATGGTAGTTCCTACTTCCTAGTGGACTAGTATTTATCTTTGTCACTTAGTTATTGCTTTTAGTTTTAGTTTTTGCAAATTTAGCTTTGAAATCTAAGTGTTCATTGATGAAAAAGTTTCATTTTATATACTTCATACAAGTATGTAATTTGCTACTTTACTTTGGTTTCCCATATTAGAGAAGCATTTTCATTACTTGATCCAACACATACTAATATTGCTTTGTTATTGCTCTTTATATAAAAATATATATACAAAGATTCTACGTCAACTGACAAAGTACTCCCTCCGTATCGGTTTAATTGCAACAATTTTTTTTCACGCTTAACAAGGAGATGATTTAAAGGTGTAAACAGACAAATTATATGAAATAATTTTAGGGTTAGCATCTTACCATCCCATTCTTGATTGGCTTAAAATAATTTCAATAATTTGTTCGTTTACCCTCTTAAATCTCCTACTTGATAAGCGTGAAAAACAATTGTTGCAGTTAAATCGATACGGAGGGGGTATATTATCTCCTAGGCTACAAACAAGGAAAAAAACTATATACAAAGACTAAGTATAATCCTAGGCCTTTTCCCCCCAAAAAAAGAGTATAATCCTAGGCTACAAACTAGGAAGCAAACGACACTACACATATAACATTATAACAATACCTATAAACTAGGAGGATAATTATGAGAAATCATCTCCTTTGACTCATATATACAATATATTTAACAGTAAAGTTTAAAGATTACAAGTTTACAATCTCTATGTCAAAAAAATTACAAGTTTACCAAGAAAATTTTTATGATTGTTTTCCATTGATTATAATGTAAGATTGCAAGATATGTTAAACTCAGTCATTTACATTGTCAGACCATTTTGGTTAAAGGATTTTTCGGATCGGGTTTATTCGGATATTAGATAGTGCCTTTTCTGGCCTAGTTTATTGTCGGATCATCCAATATAAGATTGTAACTGATACGGATTATATCGGTTGTCGAACGTAAACATCATTCGAATTGCAACAAGTCAGATTGGGTTGATTTCGAATCAAGATATTTATTACATATTCGGATGTTGGACGGATAATATATTGGGGCGGTTCGGTTCGAACCTACTGATCGGATCGGATTTTGCCACTTCTAAGTACGCCAAAAGGCCCTACACCTAATCCTCCTTTGGAGAAAAGGCCTCCTAAATGGAGCATAGAAAAGTTTTGCAAATTCCACAGAGGACATGGCCATGACACCGAAGAATGTCATACATTGAGGGAAGTAGTCCAAGACTTGAAAGACAGTGGCCGTCTCCCCTTTCCTCTCAAAGTCTCTAAACAACATGCTTATGTGTCCATGATAAGATAAGAATAGGATTCATGATAAGATAAGACGAGGATTCCTTCAATCCTACCACTYTCATTGCACCAATGAGACAACCATTTCCTCAATTATTCGTGCCGCACCTCTTCCATCATGTCAACGACATATGGGATAACGATGATGAAAATGTTTACATAAACGAGGATGTTCAGAATACGTTAACTACTACCTTCCAGGAAGAGAACCCAGTCTTCGAAGCCCTCTATGGTCTAGAACCTTCCTCTAAGTCTGAGGAGGTTTAGGTTCTCACTAGATCGGGTCGACTCAACACTCCCATCGACAAACCAAATGCTCAAGTCACACCACATCTGCCACCTCCTCCACAAGAAGAGAATCTCATMATCAAACAGCTGAAGAAGATAAAGGCAGATGTGAACATATGGCAACTTATAGTGGCTTCCAAAAGTCATCGCGATGCTCTTCTACCRRCACTGACTCGAATGAATGTGCCTAATGACACTACTCCCGAAGCAATTGTGGGATTAGTCATGTGGGACTCTTATGTTCCCTCCATTACCTTTTCAGAAGAGGATCTCCCAATGGAAGGTAATGARCATACCAAATCTCTCTACATTAATGACATCTACAAGTATCTCCATATTCCTATGACATTAGTTGACAACGGCTCCGTAATCAACGTCTGTCCACTAAGGACCGCACAGAAGCTGGGTATCTCTCAAAGTRAGATGCAACCTCACAATCTGTCTATTCGAGCCTATGACAATAGCAAAATGGACACTCTAGGCATAGTATGGCTCAACATTACTACAGGGCTAGTTGAAAGAAGGGTCCGATTCCATGTGATTGACATCAAGCCGACTTTCAACTTACTATTAGGACGACCATGGTTTCATGAGCTAGGAGTCGTCCATTCTACACTCCACCAAAAGGTGAAATTCATTCTGGAAGGTGAGCCCATCACCATCGATGCATCTCCTATGAGAATCGAAGCAATTGAGAAACCCATAATCCATGTCAAGCATGATGAGAACGACGAAGACTTATACTGTGGCAGTCTTGGAAGAAGAAAAGGTACCTTTTGACTCCATCCACATTCCAACTTGGTCGTCAATCACTCTTATGAGATAAGGGGCACTTCCCAGGGATGACACTCGGATTGCCCAAAGCAAAGCCAACTCCCTTTTGGGAACCCATACCGAAGAATGACAGATTCGGWCTAGGATACATTCCTTCCCGTGAGGAGCGTTTGGAGTTCATACGTAACAAGGTCTCTAAGAAGAAGGATGATTGCAACATAACTCTCGGTCCATATCTGCTTATTCTCAATGGACAGTTCGTTAAGGAAGAGGATGAGTTTCCATAATATGAATTCTCGGAGCGCTTCACGGGAATAGATGGCAACAAGTATCCAGGGCTCGAGATTTTCAGTGACTGCAACTTTGTAGACGGGGATCCTGTCCCCACAAGAAAGGCATCTACCCTAAATGGCCTTGAATCACAAGGTTTGGGACTCCTATTTGGCCAAGAAATCACCCCTTCAGCTAAACAAGAGTTTTTMATGGCCATGACCAAGGATCTATTCGATCCCACCTCTCTCATAACACCAGTCGAARGCTTGGTTCATGGTTGGCGCAAAACCGTGAAAATCACTACTCCAGGGGGCAAGGTCATTAAGTGCACCATGGGCGAAGGAGCAATGCTCGTGGATTCTCAATCTGAGATTGAGTCTGAGTCTAGTGTTGTAGAAGCTAGGATAGCTAGTCCTAGGGAATGTCCTCMTGAGTCTGTCAAGGAGTCTAGTATCCCCCTCTCCCTTGTCAGTCAAGTCTCTTCGGAGACAAACTTATCTGTACTCTCTTCAGAGTTTAATAACATGCTCCTTTCTGCTTACTCCTCTTTTCCTTCTTATGATTGCTTTAATTCACAACTCGAAAACAAACAAGACAGCAATGAGTCAATAAAGGCAATAGAAGAGCACGAAAAGAAAACTTTCATCATCGAGCAAACAGAAAGGGTAGACATCTCCGACAACGACACGCCGCGGGAGATATAGATTGGTTTGACAGAGTCTGCAAGAAAGGGATGAACTGGTTGTAACACTAAAAGAATTCCGAGATGTTTTTGCTTTTTCCTATGAAGACATGTCAGGGATTGATCCAAACATCGCACATCACAGAATTCCGCTCATAGAGCGGGCTAACCCAATCAAACAAAAGCTCCGTCGCATGAAATCGGATGTTGCCCTTAACATTCGGCAGGAAGTCTTCAAACAACACAATGCAGGCTTGATTAAGGTCGT